>CAMOHE010052967.1:1906-49585 GCA_946598075.1 Artocarpus hirsutus | reverse complement strand
TGGCTAAACACTTAATATTGTTATATTTGCTTCAACTACTACTTTTGTTATTTTTAGCCATAAAAACTGCAGCTGAATTATTACAGTATATTCTCAATTGCCTAGAAATTGAATCCACAATTCTAAGCCTAGAAATAAAGCTCTTCAACTATACACTATGTGAGATAGCCTCACAACAGGATACGAACTCAGCCTCTATAGTGAAAGCAGCAGTCAAAGTCTGCTTTGTGCTTCTCTAAGATACAGCTCCACCGGCAAGCATAAAAATGTATCTACATGTTGATTTTCGTGAATCAACATAGCCAGTAAAGTCTGAATCTAAGTAGCCAATTACCTCCAGATTTTTAGTTTGTCTATACATAAGCATATAGTCTTTGGTCTCTTGAAGGTACCTTATCACTTTCTTCGCGGCTCTCTAGTGATCTATACCTAGATTACTCTAATATTTTCCTAATATTCCCATAGCCAATGCAATGCCAGGCCTTGTGCAGTGCTGAGCATACATCAGGCTTCCAACAGCTAAAGCATATTGTTCTTCATTTGTTCCCTTTCAAAATCGTTTTTGGTTCAAATTAAATTTATCACCCTTTACAATGGGAGCGATACTCGGTAAATAATCTTTCATCCAAAACCTCTTTAAAACCTTAGTGACATAGGTTTCTTGTGACAGACCTAAAAATCCTTTAAATCTATCTCTATATATTTTTATGCCAATGACATAAGATGCATCATCTATATCTTTCATATCAAAGTTTATAGAGAGAAATTGTTTCACCTTATGTAGCAAACCCTTATTATTTGTTACAAGTAAAACATCATCCATGTATAGAAGAAGGAAACTAATTTTGCTCCTACTAACCTTTTTGTATATGTATTGATCCATAATATTTTCTACAAATGCGAATAAAGAGATAACATCATGAAATTTTAAATATCATTGATGAGATTGTTGTTTCAATCCATATATGGATTTTTTAAGCTTGTTTACCAAATGTTCACCATCAGTACCAGAGAAAATCCTTCTAGTTGTTTTATGTAAACCTCTTCCTCTAGATCTCTAAGAAAAAAAGTCATTTTTACATCCATTTTTTGCAATTCTAAATCAAAATGTGTAACTAATGCCATAATAATACGAAAAGAATCTTTCTTAAACATAGGAAAAAAAGTCTCCATATAGTTGATTCCTTCCCTTTGAGTGAATCCTTTAGCGACGAGCCGTACTTTATATCTTTTAATGTTACCCCATGAGCCTTTCATTGTCTTAAAGACCCACTTATATTCTATAGCTTTTACACCATTGGGCAATCCAAACTCCTTTAGATGCTATAGAATTGATCTCATCTTTCACGGCATTGTACCATAAATTTAAATCTTTACAACTCATGGGTTGTAAAAATGTTTTAGGATCATTTTTCGGCTCAAATGTTATAGTCAGACGCTTACAGATACACAATATAATCATTAGAAATTGTTGCTTTCTTTATTCTAATAGATCTTCTTAATGTTGTATCAACATTTTTCTAAGGAACATGTTGTTTAACTTGTCGTTCAAGGATTTTAGGCATTTCTTGAACAATTTGATCTACTGGATTATTATCAACAGTTTGTAGAACTTCAATAATTAATTGTCCAACACTTGTTTGAATTTAAGGAGGTTGTGAAAAACAATCAATCTATCACTTAAGCAAGAAGATTGAGCATCAAAATAATCTTTCTTAAAAACAATGTTATGTGATAGATTGCTCCCACTGATCAAGTCATTCTCAAGAAACTCTGCATTTTGTGATTCCATAATCTTAGTGCTGTGAGATGGACAATAGAATATTTATCCTTTAGAGCTTTTGGCATATCCAATGAAATAACCACTAATGGTCCTTGGATCCCATTTCTTTTCTTATGGATTATAAACTCTTACTTCAGACGAGCATCCTTAAATATGTATATGCCGCAAACTTGATTTCCAACCTTTCCATAATTCAAATAGTATATTTGGAACAACCTTAGTTGGAACTTGGTTTAATATATACACAATCGTTTTAAGAGCTTCAATCAACAAGGATTCAGGAAGTTTGGATTGACTACACATACTCTTTACTATGTCCATTAAAATTTCGTTTCTTCTTTTTGCCATACCATTTTAGTCTGAAGAACCAAGCATGGTGTATTGGACAACTATCCTAGTTCTTGAAGAAACTTCGTAAATGGATCGGGTGCTTGTCCATTCTTAGTGTATCTACCACAATATTCTCCACCTCTGTCTGTTCTTACGATCTTAATTTGCTTTCTGCTATTTCCCTACGTTAGGTTTAAAATCTTAAAAGCATCTAATATTTCATTCTTGTTATGAAGCAAGTACAGTTACATGTATCATAAGCAATCATCTATGACATAGACGAAGTATTTTGGACCATACAAGTCCATGTCTAGACAATAAATGTCTAAATGTATGATTTCTAATATGTCTATACTCCTTTTTGCACCTTTCTTAGACTTGTTAGTCTGCTTTCCTTTAATGCAATCTACATAAGTATTAGAATCAGTAAAATCTAAATTACTGAGTGCTCCATCACTTAATAATCTCTTAATTCTTTCTATGGAGACATGTCCCAGTCTTTGGTGTCATAATATAGAGGAATCTTCGTTCATAACACAATATTTTATACCAATATGAACATGCATAACATTATACATAGTATCATTTTGCAAATTATTAAAGAAAAGATCATTAGACAATATACCATTCCCATCAAGATCAAATTTATAAAACAAACTAAAAGATGTCTTTGAAAAACTAAAGGAATATCCTAAAAGTATAAGCCTTGAAACTGAAATTAAATTTCTTGAGAAACTAGGAATATATAAGGCCTTTTCCAAATTCAAAATAAAACCATTACTTAAAATTAAAGTGCATGTCCCAACTGCCTCCATATATGAATGCATCTTATTTCCTAAATAGATACATTGTTCACTTTCCATTGGCATCCTTAGGTTTCGCATACCCTACAAGATATTCGAAATATGAATTGTAGAATTAAAATCAATCCACCATGTATTATGATAAACATCAACCATAGTGGATTCATAACAAACAAATAAGATTGGATTACTTTCTTTTCAAGATAGTTATGGAATTTAGTATAATCTTTCTTGATGTGCCCCTTATTTTTTACAGAAGAAACACTTGGATTCTTTTTTGATTCCACCTTGAATAGGTATTATACTTTTCTTCTATGTTTGGCTTTTTTTTTAATTTTTTTTATGTTGCCAATAACGCACTTCACCTATTTCCATTGTCAACCTCCCTTCTCCTTGAACACACACGGTCAAGTTCATTAATTGACTATTTATCTTTATATGTGCTGTAGGATATCTTGAAGGGTCCATATTGCTGCGAAAGAATGTTTAATATATACTGCACGATGAAAGATTCAAACATACCAACTTCAAGTGTTTTTAATTAAGCCGCAGTGTCCCTAATCTCCATGATATGTTCATGTACACATTTGACTCCGGTGAGCCTTAAGGATGATAATATCAGCATGAGGGTGCTGGCAAGTGCTTTATTTGATATTGCAAATTGCTCATCAATGGCTTTCAATAATGCCTTGACATTCCTATGCTAATCGACGGAACCTCTAATACCAGCTAAAATATGGGTCTTTATGAACATCATGCTGAGGCGATTAAATAGCTCCCCTCGTTCATAAAGAGCCTTTTCATCTGTATTGCTAGTGCAAGTAATAATAGGTTTGTCTTTCCTCATAATATAGTCTATGTCCATCCACCTAAGATGAAGAAGAATTCTCTCCTTCCATATTTTATAATTGTCCCCTTTAAGTTCAGGAATTTCATATTTAATATCAAAGTAATTCGTAGGTTGTAAGGCTGTATAAAAATTTAATAATTACATGTTTACATTTCATAATTTTAAGACTAATAAACATATATTATGTTCTACCAATGTAAATCATGTTTTAAAATTATGAATCTAGTGACATAAAACTTGTCTGTGGGCTAAAATTCTAATTCAATAAGAGTCACCTAACTTTACGATAAAACTATCAAATTATGTTCCTTTTTCTTAATTCTTGTGGGTAAATTAAGAAATATAATTTGATATTCTATCCTAACTAACCGTACAAATATAATAAAAATTCTTATAGGATAAAATTTATTAATCAATTATGATTAATTACAACAAATGTCATTTTTCGATATGTGATCCCAAATCACTTAATATATAATTTTATATAATTAAAGTTGTTGTGGCTAAACTCTAATTAATTAAAATTATATGGATCACTAGATATTTATTCTAAAATTTTGCTCATAAATAAATTGCATCTAACATAAAGAAATATAAATAAATATAAACAAAAAATCAATAATTTATTTACTACTATTCTTTATGCATAAATTAAAGTATACATACAAATAACATAATTTAACATGTAATTATACAAAATTTTAATGTTCTAAATTATTCAACTTAATATTGCATGCATAGTTAAAATCACAAATTATACATAATGAATAATATATGCACAAAAAGATACAAAATTATATCCACACAAAAATATATAATCTTCATAACAAACATAAAAAATTATGAATCTTTTCATAAATCATACCAAAATATGAAAATTCATAAAAATATCAAATATGTGAATACTATGAAAATTTCATTAAATATTAAAATATGTGAATTTTATAAAAATTTTCTCAAAAATGTTCAATCATCAAATCTAGACATATATCCATAAAAATAATTTTTTTTAATTTTTGGGTTTTTTTTAACTTCTGGCCATTAAAAAACGACATGTCATTTTTGGACATTATGCCCAAAACGACTTGTTGTTTTCTGAAGTAGAAAACATCACCAAGGTGCCAAAATGACTTGTTGTTTACTAGGGAAAGTTGTCTTCAACCTCCAGCCAGGTTTGTATGACTCGTCTGACTTGGTTGTAAACTGGTATGAAACCTAATGGCTTCTCCATGTTTTGGACACCAAAATTGATGGTTCAAATTGCAGAATTGTTAGAAATCAAATATCCTAATAATTTCTAATCTTAGTTTCCATCAAAACAACACAAAAATTATATACCCGAAATCAAAAAAATTTCTTATGTATTTTTTTTTAAAAAATTGATTATTTTTCAAAATTACCAAAACGCAAGGCAAGGGTATAAAATTGCTTTAATGTCAACTGTTAGACTTAAATACGATCCAGATATGCAATAAATAATAAGCATACAAGATCAAATATGTGGAAACGTGATCGGAAAAATACCTCCCGCCATTGACGCTCACTGTGCAGTCCAAACAGTAGCTGCTGCCTTCCTCCGATTTTAAGAGCTTTGAAGCCTTTCAATCTCAAAAAAATGATGGTGTGAACACTGAATATGAGCTGCAGGCTTAGGGACCCCAAAACATAAACATGTTCATTTATGGATACTATGTCCATCACACACTATTCAGCCAAAACCATATCCGAACAAGAACCAAAATGGATGGGCCACTTGAAGTAATTTATAAAGTGCTTAGAGCACTTGGATTAAGTGCTCAATGTGCTCGGAGCACTAACAGAAAATACATTATTAAAAATTAGAATTATGAAAACACGCACGTGTGTGTGCGGTACACGAATATATACGTGTATGTATACATTTATTGTTTGCATGCATGTAAAATTGCTACAATCTGTTCGAATTTTATTAATTTATATATATTTATATTTTTGCATTAAGTCGTGCGTTGAGAAAAGAGCACACTAGAAGTAGGATAGTGTCAACGGAGAAAACTCATTTACGTATCTTTCATTGTCTTGTCACATTTTATCCCATTGATGATTGAAGTTATTTGTTTCCCGTGCTTGACTGAAAGTATATTTTCCACTCACCTTGTGAGACGTGTATGTAAACGATATATATGAATTGGATCTCCGAATGATAGTTTTGATCTGTGAAAATATTTGTGGGACCAAATTGAATTAGTTCGATTTCTTCAACTTTTGTGCCTAGTATTGATTGGCGAATTTAAATTAATTAGAGAATATTCGAAATATATATTCATTATTGGAGCCCAAAAAAAGTTATGAGTTTTGTCAATTAGTCTATATTTCCAAAGTTTTGTTTTTGTTTTTGTGTTTTTTTTTTTTTTTGTGGATAAAAAAAAGTTGAAGAAATGTCTTCATTCTTCCTAAAGTTTCACTTTCAGAAAGAAGAAGGGGAGAAAAAAAAAATACTCCGTCAAGTTTTTATCATACATATAGATTTGACATGAGGTTAAGAATTCACCCCATTAATCATGACATAATGCTTGTACTATAGTTTTGAAGGGTTAGGCTATCAGGAATTGGATTAATTAAAAGAATACTTGGCTTATTCTTAACCTTAATTAAAGCTCCAGCTAATAAGTTATAAGAGAGACAAACATCAAAATATAGTCAAATTAAAAAATATATATTTTGAAACTAGTCACTAAAAGTTCTCTGCCCTTTGACTCTTGTCTTTGGGCACATTATTAACTTTTGACACATGGACGCTATCAAAAGCTAGCATGGGAAATTATTGCCCTTAAGAAACTTAAAATATCTATAAAAAATAATATAGCAGCATGAGTGGGGGGAAAAATTGGAAAAGTAGGACATTTTTTATGCATTTGATATAAAACGAGACAAAAGCACATGAGATTAAAATAGCAAAAGTATGAGGTGGGCATTATTGGGATCATAATTTTAGATTAATTTATAAGAGAAAAAGAAAAATCTGTTTGTTTGTTTTTTTTAAAGGGAAAATCTGATTTTTTATTGCCATTGAGAATGATTGAAGGAGTTTTTTATAAAAACCTACTAAGATACGGTCTTTCCTTGTCTGCCAAGATTATTCCTTTCTAATATTTTACACGATTTTGTTACTTAAATTATACAATTATGTATAGAAATAAAGTTAATTCGTGTATAATCTATTGTTGGGAAAATGTTCTCGTCCTACATTAAAGCTATGCTTTTTTCCTTAAAAAATTTTGAAGTATCATATAATTTTTTAACACATTAGACAGTATTTATTTTCCTTTTCTGATTTATTTAAACAATAGTTTTCTATTCTTTATGTTAAAATACAATCTAAGGGATATGCCTGTGTGTCTGTATATAACTAAAAATAAAAATATAAAATATATATCATACATGTATGAATACTAGTCCAGGCACATGCCATGCACGTGTTAAGTTGTAATTAAAGATTTTATAATGTAGACTATAAATAAAAGACTGAATAGAAGAAAATTTTTGGCTACAGATTTATAATAAAAAGTTGCACAAATAACCATTGAAGATATAGATTTGTTTATTTTGACCACCGACATTCACTTTTAGATCTAACCACCTTGAGATTCATGAAACGTACAGTTTCGATCTCCTAGTTAATAGATTGATTATTTTTAAACAACATAAGGCATGAGTATAATGGGTAGGATTTTATGACAATTAAAGTAGATAAATTGATTATATTTTTCAAAACCTCATGTGTCATTATTGTATTAGGTTATGTCTAGAAATAGATAGTTTAATTATTAAAGAATTAAATTTGTATATTAACCACATAAAAGTTTGACTTCGTGATTCAATTCTGAATAGAGACATATAAAAATTTGATGATAGAAGACATGAAAAAAACAAACTACAATATGAGTCAAAATTGGTTATAGACAATGAGATTATTCTGAGAAGAAAATTGATATTGGAGGTTAAGTAAATTCATGAGATAGATCAATAAAGTTGAAATAGGGAGAAAATGAAAGAAGAAACAAAACCAACAAATTATAGAAGAATATTGAGGGTAAGATATTACAGTAGACAAATGGATAAAAAAAAAAGGTAAAACAATGAAAAAGAAAAATGGTAAAATATCAAAAAAGTAAAAAAGAGAAAAAAAAAAGGAACACTGTTTGTAAGAGACAATGATAGATAAATATAGTTTCATTAAAAAAAAAAACAAATCACCAAAATGATGGAGTTAAAAAGAAAGAAGGAATCAAGTATAAGATTATGGTGGATAAATGTTGTCCCCGAAAATGTAAAACAACTACAAAAAAAGAAAAAAAAAAAAGCACAAAAAAGATAGAGCACTAAATGGTGAGAAAAAACAGAAATGAAGCACTAAACATAAAAATGAAAAAGGAGGAAGGACAAAAAAAATAAAGAGAGAAAATACAAAAGAAAATGAATGAAAAAGAAAAATAAAAAAGCAAAAAAGGATTGCATAAAAAGAAAAAAGAAAAAAGAAAACGAAAAAGACCAAAACGCTTGTTTTGGACGACTACAACTTAAACAGTGCAAGTTATGCACTCTTAGATATGAACAAACATACGAAATGATCATAAAGAGAGCCATTAAGAGTTAGATACCCCGCAAAGAGTAGAAAGAAAAAATTGGGAGACCTAAAGAGCGACTCCTGTTATGCATTTTCTATTTTTTGCTAATAAGGGAAAAAAATCGATTACATACTCTAGAAAGGTTGACTAATTTTAAAGGTTTATATGCTATCAAATTACAATTAATTAGCAATCAAGTGTATATGACAAAATTAGTTAAAACTAACTCAAACAGTATAATGAAGGCTAGAGCAATATTATCAGTGTCAATGCTATGTTTATCGCTTGTATTAGCTTATGTATTAAAGCTTTATTTGTTTTCTATGTCCTATGTCTTAGTTTATTAATATTTTATATGAGGGCTATAAATACCTCATATAAACTTTGAGAAGTGTAACGAAGAATTGAATACTGAGAATTAAATCCAAACATTGAGTTTTTTTCTTTTCTAGTTGGGGGTTTTCTCTTCAAAGATTTTTTTAGATGGATTTTTTAATTCTCTGTCCAGATTAAACGGGTAAAACTCTACTTTTTTAATTATACTGTATCACAATATAAGTCTCTAAATATGTTATAGAATAAAATTATGTTATAGTAGTTTTAACTCATTTCTCAAATGACTTTTCAAAGCAAATGTGCAATCCAAATTTGTCATTAATTGAGACTTAAAAAAACTATCTTGATCAATAAGATGGCTTATACATAACGTACGCAGCAGAATTAACGGCAAAAATACAATGATTTTGTTTGTTTTTGTTCTTAAGATTTTTAAAAATATTTTTACATATTTTTTAAAATAAAAATTTTAAAAACACTCTTAATATAATTTTTAATAAATTTTTATTTTTTAAAATAAATATATTTTTATCTATTTTAAAAATAATACTAAATAACTTTAATAATTATGTAAAAATCGGATGGAATTAGATCCTCTCAGGTATGTATATATAGAGACAAAAAAAAAAAAAAAAAGGAAAAAAAATAAAAAAAGAGGGTAACTTTAGGAATGATTGGTTCGCATAATAAAACAAAACCCACGTCTGGATAAGAATTTGATTGGATGCTTCAAAACGCGTGCACGCAAAGCTAACAAAACGCTACGCGTCATCAAGTTATGGAGCCAAAAACATCATTTTCAATTTCTCCCACTGTTTTTGCCTTTTATTTATCTATTTTTTTGGGCTAAAAGTATAAGCTTTTAATCAAGCATTCATCAACTGGTGCTCAAATTGATTTTCAAAGAATAGATGGTATTAAAAATATTAGTTTAAAAATTATAATATGTAAAAATTTTATATTATAGTTATTTTTTATTTTTTATTTTTTATAATAATTGTTAAGAGCTTTAGTTGGTTTTAATTAAAATGCTAAACAAATCTTATGCTTGATAAAAGCGGTTTCAGCCACTTTTTCAGTTATAAACAGTGTAAGACTCTCACATGTTATAGTAACAATAAAAAAAATTACTACAGTATAAAGCTTTTACATGCTACAGTAAAAAAAGTTTCAATCAAACGTTCTTACCATTCTTCCAAACACCTTAAAAAGCTAAATATTTTTTAAGAGTGTTTGGAACTAAGTTCTAGCACCAAATCTTTAACGCTATATTATAAAGCTCTCACATATTATAGTATAAAGCTAAAATATACTACAATATACAGCTTTCACATATTACCATGTTGAAGTTTTATTTCAAGTTCTAACTTATATCTAAAACAAAGCAATCAAATTCATAAGTTGCTAAATTAATTTGCAGTTTGGTATACGATTTTTTTTCAGCACATAAATATGTAACACTATGATTATATGTAGAAAAATCATTAATATATATACCTAGCACATTTATATCGTGAATTGCACGATTAACTAACATAAATCTTGTTCATTGATTGCGAGAATGAATTATTATATCTCCAAATAGAAAAGAAAGTTCAATTATAACTTGACCTCAATTGATGAAGTTTATAATTGTCACATTTACTTATGCGATAGTATTATTCAGTTTCACCAATTAAAAAGACAAAAAAGAAACAATAATCGCATATAATCCAATAATAAAGTCTTTCTTAGTGTTTTTGGGTAGATGGATCATGGAAGAGCAATAATTAATAAACTACCATGAAAATTGATGGTCAACCTACCCAACTATCTATTTGAGTTTTGTTTTGTCAAGTTTGATTGGGCGAAGTGGACATAAAAAAAAAAAAAAACTGTCATGTACTCCACATCATGATATATATATATAGATCAGTCAAGCACGTTTTATTCTCGGTCTTCTTTGATAATTGTACTTCCATTTTCCTTCATTCGTGTGCGCTCGAAGTACCCATTGATCGTATGTATGCAAAATTTATAGTCATATACTTTTGAATTAGCATAATATAAATATATATACACACACACACAGAGACGTTAAAAGAAACCAAAAAAATTTGCATAAAACTAAAATATAAAAAGCCTAAGAAAAGTAAATAAAACCAAAACAAAAACAAACAAACAAACGAAAGTAAACATAAGACGTAAAAAAGATCACCCATGAGAAAAGCCTTTTTTTTTTTTCATTTTTAAAATAATTTTCACTTCGAGCTCTAAGCTTGTATGATTATGTTTTTTCTTCGAATTCTCATTCATTTTTTTTGCTTCTCAAAATAACAAAATATGCCCCTTTTTTCTCAAAAATCCGAAGCAACAATATTTGCCTTTTTCTGAACAAATATGTGATTCTTGATTACTAGAGCAATATTATCAGTGTCAATGCTATGATATTCAAAGAGTCCTCATCAGCTAGGTTTGTTTAACAACTGTCTATTCATATTTTATGGATCATCCGATTTATAAACCGTGACTAAATTGGGGCAAGTTAGACGAACCTCCAAATTCATAGCCACATAATTAATATATTATATTAATAAGGGAAAAATTTTGGTGGGGTATAATATTAATATAAACTATACAAATATATATCAATAAAGCCTCAAATGATTAGTGGAGTAAAAGTGGATGAACTGCATCCTTAAGTAGCCCACTTCATACTGAAAATAACCTAGAGAATTAATTGGTTTGCGACCGTATAAAAACACACAAATATGATTAATTAATAGGAAAAAAACAATATAATGCAATATTCACGGGTTTTGTGTCACATCCTACAAACAGCAGTACTCCTAGAGCTTTCAGCTGCAAACAGAATTAAAGTTGGAAAAAGGATAATGGAGTTCATACAAAAATAGCAGAAACCAAAAAAAAAAAAAAATGCTATTACTCTTCCTTTGAGTATCGCGCGGACAATAATTTTATTGTACCTATATGCTTGTCTTTGTTCTAATCTCGGATAAGAAGGGCATTAATTGATTTATAATCTAATTATATTGATAATTAAGAACCTAGTTATAGCAAACCCTTTTTGGTTGTCTAGGCAGGTTGGATAAAATTAGGGAAAGTAATCCGGGATTTAGGTTTTAGGGTTAAGTGATCTCAAAAGATAATTATAAACTATTTATAATTTTACAATAAAATAAACCATCTCGGGATCATAAAGGGGAATAAAAGGATAAATTTAGGGGATATTTATTGAAGCATGTGATGAGGGAATCCAATGTTTAATTCAAGCATTATATACAAGATGAAACAAAAGAACACACCCTTTTATGGGGGCTATATAAGCTTAATTAATATTTTTAGTAAATCAAGGAAACGACGGGCCAAGTTTCAAAGTTGTCGATTTCATTAGTAATTGTTAATTTGAAATTATGGACTCTAGTCCTTATGATATTGAAAAGAAGAAAAAAAAAATGTGTTGCTTAAGTCACACCATGTATTCAGCTTAATCGATCTTTGTCAGTGTCATTTTCTCTTTCTTTTGTTTATTTTCCGAGATATTATCTTGGCAAACAAACAAGATCATGAGAAAACGCTAAGGGGTCATTATAATGTGGTGGGTGAGGGCACGTATTGTCAAAAATGTGAAAATTTTTCACGTTATAAGAGTAAAATTATTTTTGTATATGTCTCATATGAAGAAAATAAGTTGACTGGATTTAAGTACTTGGCATCTTTCTGCGCAAAATAATTCCCACATGATGATGCAAAGCCCCTGAAAATACTGTAGTTAAATGTCTTGAGGTATAATAGATCTAAATCTGAGATAAAATATTTTCAAAACATTAATTTAATTTGGTCGCTGGCACATCATTGATTTTGCATAACTATTCTATTCTAAAAACTAGTATTTTGCTGTATGAAAAAGGCCAAAACAAAGAGAAATAATTTTTAATAATTTGTTAAGACTAAGAATTAACTACTATTTTTCCTATAAAAAAAAACTGAAACTACTATAATTAGTCTATCAATTACCTTAAAAAAATCTATCAATATTCTTTCAGATATTACACTTCTCCACTTAAACGTATATATTAAAATAACAAATTTGAACCACATGAACATTTACGAATTAATTACAACCGATCATTATTATGGGTCAAGACCTTTTTTTATTTTTTTATTTTTTGTTGCATTGGACAGGTGAAGTATATATCGAATTACACACAAAGAATTCATTCCCAACAAATTACCCATGTTAATAAAAAAATGACCCAGAATTTTGAAAAAGATAGAAGAATATAAGGGAAGGAGTGTGAGGACAAGAAGAAGGTGTTTGGTTCCTTGTTTGTTTCATGGCAAAGCATGGGAGAGAGCCAAAAGAAGAACTATAAAAAAAAGTAAGAGAGACGAGAGAGAGAGTTAAATTAAATTCAAAAAGTAGGGTGTGCTAGAAAAGACAGAGCGCCCCCGACAAAGATTTTGGATGTACGGACCATACATGGCATTGAATACATGCCTTCTTAAGTGTGCCCAGAAAATTTATGTTGTGTTTGGTAAGGGTCAGGGCCTTTGCTAGCTCGAGATTTAAGGCTTTTTATGCTTGTTTGTTTGCTGCATTGAAATGCGGTTTAAGGGAATGTATGTCGTGTGGGAATTATAAAAGCATTTACTATATATCTGGGGGGAATAATTTTAATGCCTTTTAACTTGTGCTATTGTTTTTTTACTTTGTATTTGTTCCTTGGAATGCTCATGGAAATTCCAAGCTGAGTAGCATGTACATGTGTTTTTTTTTTCCAATCATTATTATCATTATTATCCTAACTCAATATTTAAATACAAATTTATTGTCAGGCTTAGCCTACAATTACCAAAGTATATGTGTTAACAGTCACCTTTTTTTTAAAAAAAATGCTTACCTTATAGTATGTTTAATACTTCATCGGGTTTGAAGAAAAAAATTCTCGTTTAAAACGATTTTGTTACTTTAAACTTCATTATGAGTTTCAATTCTTGCTATATGTGTTTTTAGTTTGAACAGATGATCTAAAAGCTGTCTTAGTTTGTTGTTAGATTTTGTTGTGGGTCTTTGACTATGAAATTATAATTAGGGGCTTCAACTTAGCAGACCACCCTAGTCAATAAAATTTTTGAAGTTGGAGCAATTAATTTGTTTGTATTTCTAGATCATAGAAAAAGATGAACAAAAACGCCACAGTCCGTATTGAATAGACATACGCATAGATAACTTTTTGTCTAATCGAAGCTTTAATTGTAAACTGGGGCAATAATTTTTTTTGAATCAATAAAATTCTTAAACGTCTAGTTGTAATTTTATACTCTCCATTTTCTTATGATAAACTAAACGTCTCATTAAAAGAAAAGTTAAAACTGTTTTTTTTTTTATTTAAATTTTATGAAAGAAAATATTGTAATAAAAGTTGTTAGAACTATTAAAAACTAATTTTACCAAATAAATCAACTTTTTCTCTCTCTCTCACTTTTCACTACTCATTATTTAACGAGATAGCAAAGAATACTTAGATTGTCCCTTTAAAAAAATACTTGAGATTTTTTTTTCTTTTTATTTCCCTCTCTTACAAATTATGTCAGAATTGAAATCTTTATAAAATCTTGGAGTGATTTCATTTAAATCTTATTATTTTATTTAGGTTAATCATTGAACGTAAAAAAATAATATAACTTTATCTTTCAATTAATTACTCTCATAATTTCGTTTCACCCTTTTTTAAAATTCTCTCTATCAATCATCACAGGCCAAAAAACCAGCAACAGCTGTAATTTTACTCTTTTAACCCGTCCTCCTCACTTTGTTTTTTTCTCTCTCTTTTTCTTGCGGCACGATTAATATAATAGTATCACATAACTTTTATTCGTAAGCAGCCGGTAGGTGAACCTAGAAGTACTAATATAAAATCTTACCTTTAACTCTTTTCTTTTTTGTGGTGCCAATTAATAAGAGGAGTCTCAACCAAAGAATATTTAAACAATTTTATTTAACACTAAATAATCTATTAGGGGAGTCCTAAACCACAAGTGGGTATATCAGGTAAAATTTAAATAATAAAATAAAATTCTAGGAAATTGTAATCATTCTCTTAAGGGACCTAAGGTTAGGAATCTCAAACCCTAGATTTTGACCTCTCGAAAAGTGTAGTATGTCGGCCATCTCTATCTGTTAATTAATTAAGATAATTAGCCTGTAATCTCACGGGTTATATATCCATGGCTACCACATTTTTAAATAATTAATGACCAATTAAAAACATTAATATTCAATGGCTAGTTTTGTTAGACTAGACATATACTTGGTAGTTACTAGTTTACATCAAAACTCAAAACTTACAAGCATATATGGCCACATATATAGAACACGGATGAGTGTACTTTTATGTATGTAACTACGTAGTTAACCAATTATACTTAACAATCCCAAAACGAAAAATTTTAGCAACCTGATCAGGACTATGCGGTTGGTTGTCATCATCAGTTTATCATTATTTAAAATATTGTATTATTATTATTTTGCCCTACTTCCAAATACAATTTTAATGCATGGTATCTTATCATACATGGTCAGAAATTAACCATAGAAAATAATAGTAAAACGTACTATTCAATTAGAATTTAAACGGTATGATATAAGACGGAAAAACTAGCTCATAACCGCAAGTAAAATACAATCTAATTACTAGGTAGTATACTATTAAAAGAACTTTAAGTTTTCCTATCTGGAAAAAGAATATAATACACACATATATAAATGTTTGTATAAAAAAAGAGAACTACGAGTTTCCTAGTCATCACTTGATGGCATGATAAAGAGAGGGGCGATAGTGCATTAATGATTCATACATATACATATATATATATATATATATATTATGTATAAATTCGTGCAAATACTTTAACGATAGGCGTGTCAAAATTTAATGATCTTTGTAAAAGTAAATTGCTATTTTATTAGCTTTTATTTGTTACCATCATCAAGCTAAAGTTTAAAGTCATCCTATTATATACACACACCCATACATACATATACCCTAGTTAAATATGTTTCAAATTTTTAAAAGCATTAATTTTAGTAGTCACACCTATAAAAAAAAAATCGTTCAAAGCATATTTTTTGTCGAGATGCATCTGCTAGTGTGATACTAATCATAATTTTATAAATTTATTCGAACTAGTGATTTTATGTCAATTTATCTGTTGGTTATTTTTATAAATTTAGGAGACAAGATTCATATATAAAACTAATAGTAGTTCAAAGATAAATTGACATAAAATTAATAGTTCAAGGAGGCATTTATAAAAATATTACTTCAATGTCACGTTAGCTGTTTATTAGTACATAAACGGATATCAAGATGAAATGATTTTATATAGTTTAGGGATGAAATGAAAGTTTTAAAGTTCTAGAGTCATGTTGAATTAAGATATATAGTTGCAAGTTTTCAAGAAATCAATCTTATATAATATATTTTTCTAAAGATAGAGAACGTATATAGGGTATCAAGGAGAATTAAGAGATTTTTTAGTGGCTATATATAGAGCTTCATATCATACTTTTTTTGAATTGGTCCTTATTAGTGTCCGTTCGGATTTGCATTTATATGCGTATTGCATAGTGCCTATGAAAGGGATGGATTACGCCAATGATTCATCAACCTATATATTATTTTAAAGCCAATTGAGTCTTCACCATCAACCATACCGGTGGAATTTGATATTTTAATTACAAAATATGTAAGAAGAAATATTGCAATTTTATATGCATAACAAATTTGTCATATATATCTAGAACATTTTAATTTCATTGTTTTCAAATCATTTTTGTATACTATGATAATACTCATACATACACATATATGTATAATCTCATCGAGATTATGTACCTTGTTAAAAACTTATTCCCTCATTTATTTTTCACGTAAATTGTGTAATTTGAATAATAATCTATCACGTTATGATCAGAAAATCAATCCTAACTCTTGATTTAACATGTGTACGATTAATGTTATTCTAGATCTTATACATTTTCTCTCTCTGTGTGTGTGTGTATATATATATATTACTTTTATGCATTTTTTAAATATAGAACATGCACAATGGTCACCGACAAAACCAATCAAATTATTGAAAGTGGTCATTTCAAAGTCAAATAAACCAACCACTATTGGAAGCTGAGGCCTAATTATCATTTTCTTATAAATTTCATATACATTTATACATATACGCGTATTTATGAGAAATAAAATATTCCCTTTATAAGGTTAGTTCTTGAGTGTACATTAAGATTTTTACCGTATATAATTTCTTACACACTTCCTTTTAAAGAATGACAATATTAACGATGCATGATGATCGTAATGATAAAAAAATAACCAATTGTATGTATAATGGAAATGTTAACAATATACTAAAAATTAGCTTACCCACACAAAAGTGGAAAACAACATAATCTTTCATCATCCTGATTACACATGTTAAAAAATGGCTAAACCGGGGATTAAATCAGGAATTTTTTATTTTGATAGAGGGAAATTATTTCCCCTTTGTAATAGAGAGAGATTGCTTAACGTCATCATCACCAACATGACATATGCCACCCCTTTTGAAAAGTAACAGAAAATGTGTACACTCAGCTGTGACTCTAGCAAGGCCCATCTATGATATAATTTTTGTTTTCTTAATTAATTGGAACTGCTACAACCTTTTCTGTCCCACTTTGGGATAAAGCAAAAGCAGTGAAAAAAAGAAAGAAAAAGAAAGGAAAGGAAAATTACATAAAAGAAAAGGGGGAGAGAAGAAAAAAGAAGAAAGAAAAAGCAAAGCCAATAAAAAAAAAAAAGGAGAGAAGAGAGATAGAAACAAAGACAAAAGTTCTTAAAACTCCATGATTATTATTTCAAAATTCTCTCTCTCTCTCCACTCTTCATTCTCTCTCTCTAAAAAACAGCAGTACCCTATCTAGCTTTTCTTTCCCTTTCTCTTACTACTTAATCCAGTGTGTGAGGACCTCTCAAAGTTTCTACAAAGAGTTGTTTTGTTAGCAACTGCAGCAAAGCCAAAAGAAAAGAAAAAAAAAAAGAAAAAGAAAGAAAGAAAGAAAGAGGAAAGTTGTGAAAGTAGTGATCAAAGAGGGATAAGTAGAGAGAAGAGAAAGAAGTACTGCTATACTACTTACTCATATAATTCATATAATCCTGATCAGTTTATACCTCTTAGCGAGGGAGAGGGAGAGGGAGAGAGAGAGAGAGAGGAGAGAGAGAGAAAGAGATTAAGAAGGAAAAAAGGGAATGAATAGAGGCGTTTTGCAGAGCTCGCCGGTGCAACAAATGATGGCCGGAAACCCTAACTGGTGGAACATCAACACCATGAGAACACCTCCAGCCCATCATCATCATCATCATCATCATCATCAGCATCATCATCATCAACCACCTTCTAGTTCTCCTTTCTTGCCTAGTCCACCAAATTTCTACCCACAATCTACTACTGCTAATTCTTCTTCTCTTCCTAATAACCTTAATATTAATCCTTCTTGGCATGACAATAACCAAGAGCAACTTCCTGAGTCTTGGAGCCAACTCCTCTTGTAACTCCTTCTCTCTCTCTCTCTCTCTCTCATATGATTGCATGGGACATGTTTTTAAACGTGTTATATACATATATATATTTATATATATATAGGTTATGTTCAATATTTTGTGATCACATTTTATACCAAAGTTGGATCAAAGTTTTAGTTTATAAATTGAGTTTAAGTTCTCTTCTTTTGTTTTGGGGTTGTTAGGGGTGGATTGGTAGGTGAAGAAGAGAAGGGGAATATAATGAGCCATAGTTTCCAAGTGAAGAAACTGGAGAATTGGGAAGAACAGATGTTGAGTAGTACTACTACTCAAACTCCGAATGCTTCTTCTTCTGTTGTTGATGTGAAGCAAGAGCACAGCTCGGCCAGCGGCTATGTTTGTGGTCATGAAGATCAGTTTCAGGCCGCGGCAATGGCGAAACTCGGTGCTAATTGGTCTCATCATCAAATAATGGCCAATACTTGTCAATCACCTCCTAAATCATGTGTCACAAGTTTCAATAACAACATGTTGGAATTCTCCACCAAGCCTGACCATCATCATGCCACCAGGCATCCGGTTCCGGTGCCGGATCTATCCTCCGAGGTATAATTCAATGACTTGGATCTTTTGAACAAATTTTGTTCTTCTCTAGGGTTTCTAGAAGTACTTGAAAAACTTTTTAATTTTGAGAGAAAAGCTAGCTCTGTTAATTAAGTGTTTTGGCATATGATTAGTGTATATGAATAAGTCAACAAACATGGATCAAAGGCATATTTTTAAAGACAAAAACTTCCTTAGTAGTGCTTATACGTTTCTTTCCTTTTTACTAATAAATATGTGTTTTAGCTAGCTTTTTGTGTTGGATTCAATTTAATTAAATTATTAGCTTGTTTTGATCTTTTATATGAAAGAGAAGTGAAACCAAAATTAGCAAAACAATAAATCGTACTTTTAATCATGATTCTTATAACTATTCCAATTTTTTTTTTTTTTTCTGTCCATAGTGTAACAGCAATGCAAATGGTGGGGCTCTCAAGAAAGCTAGGGTTCAATCTTCTTCAAGCCAAACTACTTTCAAGGTAATGAAAATATGTATGTTGTTACTTAATCAATGCAGAGAATTAAATCTATTGCTATATGTTCTCTTATCTTCTCCAAACTCCTTTAATTTTTCTTCCTTTTTTTTTTAATTTCCCCTTTCTTTTCTCTCTGTCACGCGCCCACGCGCATGCATATACAACCACACATAACGGGGACATGTGTTGTGGGAAAACGTTGTCTTTCTTTGTTTGTCCAGTTTTTTGCCGTAATGATTCTTTCTTTTCATGATCTCTCTCTGTCTCTCTCTCTCTCTCACATTTTATCCACATGATATATGAAATCTATGATCCACCTCTTATTTTATATCTTCATTTGATATCTTTTACCCCAACTTATAAATTATTGCATATATATATATATATAGGTGAGGAAGGAGAAGTTGGGTGACAGAATTACTGCTCTCCACCAGCTAGTTTCCCCATTTGGAAAGGTAACAAAATTGGAAGTAAAAACCTTTTTAATCTTATAAAAAAAGAATAGATTTGGAAGTTAAAAAAATAATGGAACTAGCTAGCTAGTTATTACTCCAACATTGAGAATTTTCTAAAATAATTTTGTACCCCATAAAAGAACTTCTTTTCACATGAAAGATTCCTTTGATCAATGTGTGTGTGTGTGTGCTTTTTTCACTTGATTAATTGTTTTTTTCTTTTTGTTAACCTTTTCTCAATTGGAATGGTTTTCCGTTTTCCCTTTAGGCTTTAAAAGAAGACATCCAAATGTGACTTTGGAGTTTTGTTTCTGTTTTTTGTTTATCTTTTTTCTTTCCTTTTTTTTTTCCTTTTTTTCTTTTCCTCCCCTCCTTTCTTTTTGCAGACTGACACAGCCTCTGTCTTGTTAGAAGCTATTGGGTACATCAGATTCCTTCAGAGTCAAATTGAGGTGATGTTTCTTATTCCTTTTATTCATTTATTTATTTTTTATAGTTTTTGCTAACAACTATGAATGAGTGATGGCGCCACAACACTGCAGCTAAAGTCCCCATGCTCTCACAAAAATGGTCCTCCCAACATTCTTTTAACCTATTGTAGCTCTAAAATTATCTACCACGATACAATAAAACAAAATATTTAGGGTGTTTGAGAGAGTGGTTTGAACTTTAAAGTTTAAACCGTAAATAGTGTAAAGCTCTCACATGTTGCAATATAAAGTAAAAATGTATTATTGTGGAAAGTTCTCACATATTACAGTATATTTTTCAAACTTTAGAGTTGAAATTATTCTTCTAAGCATCTTAAAATGCGGCCAGCAATAAATGCCAAAACCTTCAAATGCCCCTATTATTGTAAACTTTTTAATAATAAGCTCTACATAATATTCTCTCTCACAAAAATCTCCCAAATTTATTATGTTATTTTAATTTTATTCCCCTGCAGGCTCTCAGCTTACCTTACTTGGGAAATGCATCTGGAAACATGCGACAGCAACAGTCTGTAAGAAACTAAACAAAACCCTAATTCTCCCTTTCCAAAGGAAGAATCTCCTTCTCTCTCTCTGTCTCTCATGTGTAGAAGAAATACTCCTATTATGGTTAATTATTGTGCATTAATTAATTAATGATTGCAATTTTTTTTTCTTGGGGTTAGGTTCATGGGGAGAGGAATTGCATGTTCCCTGAAGACCCTGGTCAGGTATGCTTTTTATTGGATCCATTGCTTGCTACCATAAAGAGGTTTTGGGAGAAACTAGAGAGTGTCTGTCATCTCAAAAAAGCAATTAGCAAAGCTAAAATTACTTCATTTTTTAATTAATAAATAAGGAAACCGTTTAAAGGAAAATGATATATTTGCAGCTTTAAAGATTCTAATCTAAAGATCAATACTTTAAGAAAAGTTTTGATTAATTAAACAAACATATTAATTATGTCTTTATTGATGTTATCGTTTTGATTATATAGCTGCTGAATGACAACTGCATGAAGAGGAAAGGAGCTCCTGATCAGCAGGTTTGTCGTTGATTATTATATGATAATTTTTCCAAAATTTTCTAAATAATTCTAATTAGTACACTAGGGAATTGAAACTCATATTATGTGCTACTTTTTTTTTATATGTATTTTTGGTTAAAAAAATGTATTAGGATTCACTTGAGGAGCCAAAGAAGGACCTGAGGAGTAGGGGTCTGTGTTTGGTGCCCGTCTCATGCACAATGCAAGTTGGGAGCGACAACGGAGCAGATTATTGGGCTCCGGCTCTCGGAGGTGGTTTCCGATAAACAAAACGTCGAAGAATTCGGTACGATCATGGCATCTGCAGCACATAGAGAGTTTCAATTGGGAACGATATAACATCATGAGCAGTCACTCTGCTCAAAAAAATATAAGGCTGATTGCTCATGATGCTATACAATCTTCAACCTGTTTGTGCTGTTTTTATTGCTAATTAAGTAATTAGTTGGGATTTGGAAGTCCTTTTGGAAGAAGAAAAAAACAAAAAAGAAAAAAGAACCACCCTCATTTAAGCTTTAATTGATTTCTATGTTATCTTTCCTTTCTTTTCAATTAGCTGCTACAATTGTGTTCTTGTACATGCAGTCTTAGAAATGTACTAATCATTTCAAATTCTGCTAATTAAATTAGTTAGAAATTGCAGTATCCCATTGAATGATCTCTTATAATGTTGATCATGACCTCAGCGGATAATTCCACTACTTTATTTCCAATATATATATATATGTATGTATGTATGTATTTATATACAAGTAGTATAAAATAAGTCATCTAGTTAGTTCCTATAAATACATATATATATATATATATATTGTCACGAATGATATTGTCTCAAACGTGCTTAATTATACAAAAGCATTAATTATAGGCCATATTATAAAGAAGTATTTAATTAAATTCTGCTCGTATTTCCCAATGCAATAATATTATTATACACTTTCAAACAATGAAGCTTCTTTTCCTTTTGAATATTTAAGTGTTTGCGGCTTCAAACCTATCTTTTTGGTTTGGCCTTGCAAAGACATGCATAGAACGATGACTTTTCACGCATGAAGAGGTCGGCACGCTTTAATAATCTAGGAAAAATGCAAGTTTGATAATATATAACTTATAAAAGAAGAAGACAAAGTAGTAGTTTTTAAATGCTTCTTACTTAAGTATGCATTTTGCATATATTCGTTTGGTTAGTTGCCCTAGCTAGCCAGTCTAGCCTGCCGAATTTGGCTCACCAATAACCTAGTAACCTTACCCCATCCTTTGCCAACTTCGAATGATGCTATGACTTAGTTTATTCAGCATTCTTACAAAACCTTATGAGATTGTAACCTCGTTACTCATGAATTATTGGGTCTGAGTCTAATAAGTATACTATTTATTAGACTGACCGGTCTACTATGTTGTAAGTAACTTAGTTTTAACCTAATGAGAAAGAAAAAGATTCATCCATACCATTCGTTTAGTTTACTTTATAGTACTTTAGCTTGTTGGAACTAAATCCAATATATGGGTTAATATATTAAATAAATGTGAATTAAAGGCTATCAATAAGGTTGCCCAATTAAAAGTGATCAATTTGGGTTTTGAGCTTTTAATACATCATTAAGTGTAGACCTCCTATGTATAGAGACTAAAAATATTATTACTAATTTTATGATGGGCTAAATTGGTAATTAAGGATAATTGCTAGGGTTTAGTGGTTATATAAAGAGGTTGTGGTCTCCAAGTCAGTACGTACATTATTGTCTATTTCCTATTTACAGATAAGTTACAAAGGCAAACTGTGAAGGAGGACTTACGTACCAAACTTGGAAGATCCTCAACCTATAAACTCAAGAATCATAATCAATCAATGGATTCAGGTTAGCTTTGGCATCTTATTAATATTCTTGATGATTTGACATGAATGATTCTAGGTGATGATGGTTTTCATCACAATTTTGTTCTAACAAGTGGTATTTAAAGCCTCTTCATGTTAAATCATTGAGAATAAAAAATTTTCTATATGTGATTCTCGTAGAAAAATTCTTAAATTTAATAATCTATAGTTTCTTTAAAATTGTTGAATTTGAGGATAATTATTTAGAGAATTTTTTGGGTTTAATGTTTTATGGAATATATATATCGATTGAATTTGGTTTATGTATATACATATATAGAGTTTGAGAATTCAATTGGATTGGGTTTATGACTGATTCAATTTAGTTATATGATTCAACTTTTATAATTTACGGTTTTTATATAATATATAAGTTTAGGTTTTATATTTTAAAACCAAATTATACGTTTGGTTTCGGTTTTTTTTTTTATGCATACACACACATATATATATTTATGTTAGGATATCAATGGATTTAGCCAGCGGCACCCTACCGCCGCGGGCGAAGGACTTCGAGCTCGGCCGTGAGGCCATGTCGGAAAGATGAGGCCATGGCAGAGGAAGGAAAGCGACAGCCTTTGGCCGCCGCATTAGGAGAGAAAAAAAAAGGGATGATGAGGCCGTTCGCCACTCTTTGGGGTTACGACCACCGGCGTCGGCCCTTTCCGGTTGTAGCCCCAGGGAGCCTGCCAGAGAGGGAGTCGAGGACCATCTGGCCGCAGCAGGCTGACTGGTGGCCTGACGGCCGCCAGCTCTCTCCTAGGGTCGAATGACCCCAGGGTTTTTTGGGGTGCTCTTTACATGGGCCCAAATTGGGCCCGTGATCAGTTTTAACCCAGGGACTAAACCTTTGGGTTATCGGTTCTTAAAAAAAAGGATACATGGGCCAGTTGGGCCCATGATTGGATTAAAGGGAATATACACGGGCTGGGCCCGTGACCAGATTTAACCCAGGGACTAAACCCCTAGGTGACCCGATTTTTTTTAAAAATGAGGGAAATAAAGGGGCGGCTGAGTTAGGATCTGGGTTAGGTCTTCCTAAGCCGATCTAGCCCCGACCCAGTCAGGGTTGATTAGTCAAGTTGATCATTGACTTTAACTGGTTGACTTTAACTAGATTGACTTTGACCAAAATTTTTAATTTTTAATTTTTTTAATTTTAATTTTAATTTTGGTCATTTTAGTGTAATTTTAAATTCAAATATTGATAATTTATATATATTTTGAGATGAATTAATTGAAGCAACATGTCACCAAAATGTTATCTCTTGTGAAAATTAATTTATTTTAAAATATAAACGGTTGTGTCTATGTAACTTATGTGACTATTGATCGGTCCAAAGGAAAGCAATATTTGACAGAATTGCATGTACACCTGTGGTAATAAACACGTGATGATTATCTGGTTTTACATGTGAATAATAAATCAACCCAAAGGCAGATTTATTGTTTGATATGTTCTTATTATTAGTGTTTAATTACTACACCAAGATGTCACTTATAAGTTAATATTTCTATCCAAAGACTAAATATTAATGGAGTGCCCGATATCTTGAGATGCCTTTATTTGGATTTATTATTGTTATTTTGGATTCATATGTGAGCTAGTTTTTAGGTTTGTTTATTTTGTTCTCTGATTCAGCTACTAGTTATGCCTCAAATATTATTGCCAATGTCAATTCAATTCCTATGTTGAATGATAGCAACTTCAAATCATGGCAAGAGAACCTCCTTATAGTTCTCAGAGTCATAAATCTCAACCTTGAGTTAAGGGTTCTTTCTCTTGCTCCTTTGACAGATAAGAGTTCCTCTAATGAAAGAAGGATATGGAAAGGTGGAAGAAGTCAAATCGCATGCGTATGATGATCATGAAGAAGGCCATTCCAGAAGCATTTAGGGGTACTATATCGAAAACGATAAAGACAACCAAAGAGTTCCTTAAGGATATTGAGAAGAGATTTGCCAAAAATAAAAAGGCTGAAACAAGTACATTTTTGGCAAGCCTTATCGCAATGAGATACAGAGGTAAAGGGAACATTAGGGAGTACATCATGAAAATGTCTTATCTTGCTTCAAAATTGAGAGCACTTAAACTTGACCTTCGTAAGGACTTGCTAGTGCATTTGGTTTTTATATTTCTTCCTACACAATACAGTCAGTTTAAGGTGAGCTATAACTGCCAAAAGGAGACTTGGTCTTTTTTAATTAGCTCATCTCACATTGTGTGAAAGAAGAGGAAAGGTTGAAGTAAGAAAAGATAGAAAGTGCTCACTTAGCTAATACTTCCAAGGACAAAGGGAAGAAAGGAAAGAAGGATAAGGAAGCTGCAGTTACAACATCTCAAAAGAAACAACAAAAGAGACCGGTTGACCTAGAAGGTACTGGTTGTTTCTTTTGTGAAGCTGCAGGACATAAGAAGAAGCCTTGTACTAATTATCATGCTTGGTGTGCCAAGAAAGGTATGCTTTTTAATTTGGTTTGTTTAAACGTTAATTTAACCTCGGTACCCAAACATACTTGGTGGATAGATTCTAGTGCAACCACTCATATTAGTGTGTCTATGCAGGGATGCCTAAAATGCTGAAAGCTAAATGATGGTGAAAGATACATCTATGTAGACGATGGCAAGAAGGTTGAAGTTGAGACAATAGAAAAATTTAGATTATTGTTAAAGATTGAATTTTATTTGGATCTTGATGAGACATTTATTATACCATCTTTTAGACATAATTTGATTTCTATTTCTATTTTGGACAAATCTAGTTATTCTTGTTCATTTGGAAATGGAAAATTTAGTTTGTTTTATGATTCAAAATTGGTTGGATTTGGTTCTTTCTCAAGTTATGATAATCTTTATTTACTTGATATAATTATTTCATTTAATGAATCGTTACAATTATGTACATGAGGTATAAATAGAAAATTAATTAATGAGAATTCAGCTACGTTATAGCACAAGAGATTGGGTCATATCTCTAGAAGGAGAATAGAAAGACTTGTGTCAGATGAAATTTTTGACCCCTTAGACTTCACAGATTTTGATATTTGTGTTAACTGTATTAAGGAAAAACAAACCAATAAAAGGAGATTTAAAGCCAACAAGACTTTGGATGTCTTAGAACTAATACACACATATATTTGTGGGCCATTCTCTACGACTTCTTGGAATAGTCAACAATATTTTATAACGTTCATAGATGATTTTTCTAGATATGGCTACATATATCTCATTCATGAAAAGTCACAATCGCTGGATGTGTTCAAAAATTATGAGGCTGAAGTTGAAAA
Source organism: Artocarpus hirsutus (assembly GCA_946598075.1). Taxonomy (NCBI): domain Eukaryota; kingdom Viridiplantae; phylum Streptophyta; class Magnoliopsida; order Rosales; family Moraceae; genus Artocarpus; species Artocarpus hirsutus. The sequence continues at coordinate 23,082 of CAMOHE010052967.1, read as the reverse complement.
CCAACTCAACAAAAGGATTAAAAGCGTTAGATTTGACTGTGGTGGTGAATACTATGGTAGATATGACAATTTAAGTGAACAATGTCCAGAACTGTTTGCTAAATTCCTAGAGGAAAGCAGTATCATCCCACAGTACACTCTGTCGAGTTCACCCACTATGAATGGTGTTGCTGAAAGACAAAACAGGACACTTAAGGATATGGTGAGAAGTACAATTTCTCATTCTACCTTACCAGAATCACTGTGGGGAGAAGCGCTTAAGACTGCAGCATATATCCTTAACAGGGTTCCAACCAAAGCAACTATCAAAACCCCTTACAAACTTTGGACAGGTAAGAAGCCTAGTCTAAAGCATTTGCATGTTTGGGGGTGTCCAATTGAGGCAAAACCTTATAGGCCTAATGAAAGAAACTAGACTCAAGGACGGTGAGTTGTTATTTTATTGGATACTTTGAAAGATCCAGGGAGTACAAGTTTTATGATCCCATAACTAAGTCGATTTTGAGATGAAAAATGCCCGGTTCTTTGAGGATGTCGAGTTTACGAGGGGAGATATGGTTAGGGACTTTGTCTTTGAAGAGGAATATGTTGATATTCCCACAGCTGTTATTGATATTAATCAGGTTTTTATTCCTGACATTGTTCAAGAAGCAGATTCAAATCAAGACAATATTGAAGAACCTCCCATTCCAGAAATTGTTCCAGAAGAACAAACCCTACCACCTCAAGAACCTATGCCATTAAGGAGATCCACTAGAGAAAAGAGAAGTACGGTGCTAGATGATTACATTGTATTTCTCTAAGAACATGAGTTTGACATAGGTGTTATGGAAGATAATCCAATCAACTTCCGTCAAGCCATGGAAATTTCTAAATCTCAATAGTGGATTGATGCCACGAATGAAGAGATAAAGGACAATGACATTTGGGATGTTGTCCTATTGCCTGAAGGTGTGAAACCTATTGGTTGCAAATGGATATTTAAGATCAAGAGGGATTCAAAAGGCAATGTAGAGATATATAAGGCTCATCTTGTCGCTAAAGGCTTTACACAAAAAGAAGGCATAGACTATAAAGAGACTTTCTCTCCAGTTTCTTCGAAAGATTCTTTCAGGATTATAATGGTATTAGTGGCACATTTTAATCTTGAGCTTCATCAGATAGATGTTAAGACTGTGTTTCTTAATGGTGACATTAATGAAATAATCTATGTGGTGCAACCGTAAAACTTTGTGTCGGGAGATGCAAAGAAGATGGTTTGCAAATTAAAGAATCCATCTATGGGCTTAAAGAAGCTTCTCGTTAGTGGTATTACAAATTTCATCAGGTTATTATCTTGTTTGATTTTGGGATGAATTTGGTCAATGATTGTATATACCACAATATATGTCGATGACATTTTGCTTGCCAGCAACGATGTAGGTTTATTGCACGAAACCAAGAGATTTCTATCAAAGAAATTTGACACCTCTTTTGTGTTGGGTATACAGATACACCGGGATCGCTCTCGGGGTATTCTAGGATTATCACAAAAGGGCTATATCGAAAAGGTTCCCAAGAGATATGACATGTAGAATTGTAAGCCAAGTGATACCCCTGTGGCTAAAGGAGACAAGTTTAGTCTCAATCAGTGCCCTAAGAATGATTTTGAGGTTAAGAAAATGTAGAAAATTCCTTATGCATTAGTAGTAGGGAGTCTAATGTATGCTCAGGTTTATACGCGTCTGGATATTGCGTACGTTACAGGGATGTTGAGCAAGTACTTAAGCAATCCTGGAAAGAATCATTAGGTAGCAACCAAACGAGCCTTGAGGTATTTACAGAGAACAAAGGACTACATGCTCACGTATTAGACGTCGGAATAGCTTAAGATCATTGGGTATACTGACTCCAATTATGCTGGATGTCAAGATAGTATGAATATACATTCAGCTATGTCTACCTTCTGGTTGGGGGTGTTGTCTCCTAGAAGAGTGCAAAACAATCTCTTATAGCATCTTCTACCATGGCGGCAGAGTTCATACCATGTTATGAGGCGTCCAATCATGGAATATGACTACAAAATTTTGTCATGGGGCTACACATAGTGGACAGTATTCAAAGACTACTCAAGTTATTTTGTAACAATAAGTCAATAGTTTTGTATTCCAACAACAACAAGAGCTCGATGAAGTCAAAGCATATAGAGATCAAGTTCCTAGTTGTGAAATAAAGAGTTTAGAGTGGACAATTGTCTATAAAGCACATTAGTACAAACTTCATGATTGCAGATTCGCTTACTAAGGGATTGCCACCCAAAATGTTTCATGAGCACACTACTCGTATGGGTGTCATATCATTTCAGAATATTCAGTTTTAGTAGGAGTTTATAATTTTAGATGCTTTTATAATATAGACATGTTTTCAATTATTTCAGTTTATGGATATTTTAAGGTTATTTTCTGCAGAAATAAAGTTTTTGGTTTATTCACATTCTGATTTTGGTATGGTTTGATCTCACTAAGGTTTTCAGGTGGACCAGTTGAAAATAGGCATGTTAAGATCACATTGCATGAAATTTTCATGCTACACATCCATGCTTGATCTTGTCATTGGTTGTATTGGTATATGTGATCATTGATGGGTCTAGTTATAACAAATGTAACAAAGGTCGCTTTGGTCCTATATTGATATGGTTAATGGACAAGATTGTTGAGGTGCATAAGGTTTTGATAGCAAAATTCATGAGCACATAACTACAAGAAATTATTGATTACACGACCTTTATTTCATAACCGTTTATTAAAAACCATCGTGGTAAGGCCAAAAATGTGCGGTGAGTTACACCTGCGAAAACAAAGACTGTCGTGGGAAGAGACGGGAGATACCATGACGGTTTTTTGAAAAACCGACGTGGAAGACTTAATCTACCGTGATGGTTTTTTAAAAAACCGTCGTGGTAGCTTTAATATACCACGATAGTTTTTTAAAAAACCGTCATGGTATGTTGAGCTACCATGACGATTTTTTAAAAAACCATCGTAACTGTCGTGGTAGCATACTTAATACCCCTTTTTTACCTTGACATTCAGATACATTTTAGAAACATACTTCACAAATACAAACATAAACCCGTCTGAATCAACTGCTGTCGTTTTTTTCCTCCTCCACACTCCTTAATCTCAGCCCAAATTGTAAGTTTTTGTAGAAATTGATAAATAGTTGTTGATTATATTGTGTAATTAATCCGAAATTGATTTATAGTTGTTGATTTTGTTGTTTATTCCATGAAGTTTGTATTGTGGATCATGGGTATGATTTCTTTGTTTTTTAATGAGTATGTGTAGCATGTTTTATGATGGGTGATGTTTTTGTTAATTTTATGATTAATTAATTAATATATATAGGTGGGTAAATATATAAATTGTGAAATTAATTTTAATTGAATATTTGCTATTTATTATTTCGATTTAAGAATTACAAAATGAATAGAAAATGGATGTGGAATTTTCGATTGTCTAGAGAGTATGTGAATGGTATAAAAGAGTTCTTGGGTTTTGCCAAAAGTCATGCAAATGGTGATAATATTCGATGTCCTTGTGTTCAACGTGGAAACCATAGATTGCATCCAATTACAATTGTTAGAGGACATTTATTTCGAAATAGAATTATAAGTAGTTATCAAGCGTGGCATTTTCATGGCGAGTCTACTTTCAATCCAACTTTACTAAGTAAAGAAAAGCAAGCTATTGTGGAGGATAATATGGAGGATCAAGACAATATGATTGATATGGTCAATGATTTAAAAGAACCTTTGTGCACCGTCCAGATTTATTTGAGACAATGATGAATGATACAGAGACACCCGTGTATGAAGGGTGTATCAATTTCACTAAATTGTCTGCTTTAGTTGGATTATGGAATTTGAAAGCGTCGGGTGGCTGGTCAAATTCTAGTTTCACAAAGCTGTTGGAATTTTTAGGAAGGCTTCTTCCAGAGAGTAATAAATTACCAACTAGTATGTATGAGACTAAGAAGACTTTGAGCACTTTGGGAATGGATTATGAGAAAATTCATGCTTGTGAAAATGATTGTGTTCTCTATAGGCATGAGCATGAGGGCGAGAATTATTGTCCAGTTTGTCAACAAGCAAGGCGGAAGAAAGAAAAAGAGCCAAAAGACGGCAAGAATGGAGTGCCAAAGAAAGTGTTATGGTACATTCCACCGGTACCACGTTTGAGGCGTTTATTCAAAAACCCAAAACATGCCAAGAATTTAACATGGCTTGATGACAAGCGAGCAGATGATGGTATGCTTAGACACCCGACGGATTCACCACAATGGAAGACTTTTGAAGCCGATCATCCTAACCTTAGTACGGATCCAAGAAACATACATTTCACTTTGTTGATGGATAGAATGAACCCACATGGTAACATGAGTAGTAGGCATAGCACTTGGCCCGTAATAGTTGTTAACTATAATCTCCCTCCGAAGATGTGCATGAAGCGAAAGTTTTTAATGTTGTCTTTATTGATTTTGGGTCTTCACCACCCAGGCAATGACATTGATGTATACTTAGGACCATTAATCGATGATCTAAAAAAGTTATGGGAAAATAGAGTTGAAGTTAGAGATGCTTACTGAAAAGAGACGTTCACACTCCGTGCAATGTTGATATGGACAATTAACGACTTCCCCGCATATGGCAATTTATCTGGTTATTTGATAAAGAGTTCTATTGGTTGTCCTATTTGTATGACATAAACGTCTCACAAACGGTTGAAGAATGGAAAGAAAACCATTTTTCTTGGTCATAGAAGATGATTGCCAAGAGATCATCGCTACCGCAAACAAAAGAAAGCCTTTGATGATAACAGGGAAGAAAGAGACCCTTCGCACCTTTTGACAGGCGAACAAATATTTGAAATGGTAAAAGATATAAGAGTCATATTCGGTAAGAGAAAGCGAGGTAAGGGGGAGACGCAAAATGATGGACCATGGAAAAAAATATCAATCTTCTTTGATCTTCCCTATTGGAACACACTTTTTGTTCGTTGTTGCTTGGATGTTATGCATATTGAGAAAAACGTATATGAATCCGTAGTCGGCACATTGCTTGACATTCTAAGCAAGACTAAGGATGGTGAAAAAGCTCGGTTGGATGTCATGGAAATAGAGATTAGGCCTAATTTGTTTCTCGAGAAAAGAGAGAACCGGACTTACTTACCTCCAGCAAAGCACATGTTATCCAGAGTGGAAAAGAGAAAGCTCTGTGAATGGCTTGCTTCATTAAAAGTGCCAGACGGGTATTATTCAAACTTCAAAAAGTTAGTGTCGGTGAAGGATTTGAAACTTATTAGCACGAAAACACACGATTGTCATGTGTTGATGCAGCAATTGTTACCACTTGCTTTGCTGGGAATTCTAATAAAGGATGTGAGATTTGTAATTTTTAAGTTGTGCTCGTTCTTCAATTCAATATACACGAAGGTCATTGATCCACTTGTGCTAGATTCACTGTAATCGGAGTTGTTGCAAACCTTATGCATGCTTGAAAAGTATTTTCCACTGGCATTTTTTGACATCATGATTCATTTAACGGTGCACTTAGTTCGTGAAGTTAAGTTATGCGGACCGGTATATTTGAGATGGATGTACCTATTTGAAAGATATATGAAGGTTTTAAAGAGCTATGTGAAGAATCGAAATAGGCCGGAGGGATGTATTGTAGAAAGTTACATAGTTGAGGAATCGGTTGAATTTTGCTTCGAGTACCTATCTAATGCAGACACAATTGGGGTGCCAAAGACTATAAACATTGAGGCTAGGGGACTATCTACGGGCAATACTTCATCAGTAAGTCGAGAGAAGTGGGAGCAAGCTTGTCTTTATGTCTTGCACAATCCTAATGAAGTAGAGCCTTTCATTGAGGTGCACATGAACGAATTAAAAAAAGCATACCCAAAAAAAGCAAGAAATGAGAAGTGGTTGTAAGATGAACACAACCGAACCTTTCGGTTGTGGATTAGAGCACACATCTATGGCAAGTGGTCCACATCACAAGATGGAGGCATGCCATAGGTGTTGAAGAACCTAGCTAGAGGTCTGTCGTCGGTAGTTACAAGATACGCGTCATATTCCATAAATGGTTACACTTTCTATACTCGCAAAAGGGATGAGAAGCATCTGGTATAAAATAGCAGTGTGACTCTCTGTGCGGAGGCTATGCATATTGCCTCTGTCAAGGATAAGAATCTGGTATATGGGACCATGAACTACTTTGGTTTCATTAAAGATATTTTGGAACTTGATTATGGGGGACTACGCATAGCGCTTTTTAAGTACAAGTGGGCCGACAATAACTATGCTAAGAACGATGATGACGGCATCACGGTGGTTGACTTTAAAAGATTGGGACACAGGAATGATCCCTTCATTATGGCATCACAAGCAATCCAAGTTTTTTATACTACGGATCCCTAAGAGATGAAGTTGTCTCTAGTCGTCCGGACAAAGCCAAGAATAGTTATCAATGGTGAAGAAGTTGATGAAGATTGCGCAGACATCCCTTCATTCACAAAGGGATTGCCACTGGTTGAAGAGATAGATAATTTTGAAGATGATGTTTCACACTTGCTTCATGAAGATGTGGAATGGATATGTATTGACGAACAAATGAAAAAAAAGGTAAAAAGATGAGCATCAATAATTTGTATAGGCGTTAATTTACTTATAACATTTTCGGCAATTTACTCCATTTTTCAATATTCTCTCAATTTTTGTATATTTATCTATAGTTAAATTTCTAGTGAAAATAGAGATAAATTTTACATTCTGGGCCATTGGATGCTTAACACACGGGCTGGCCACCCTAGACAGCAAAGAATATAATGTGTGTAAGAAAATTTGAAGATATTTTTTCACGACGATTTGTGCAAAAGTCGCAGTGGAAGACATCTTCTATGACGGTTTCTAGAAAAAACTGTCGTGAAAGCACCCTCTTCCACGACGGTTTCTAAAAAAACCGTCGTGGAAGAGCTATCTTACACAACGGTTTTTGCCAGAAACCGTCGTGAAAGAGCATGTGAATTTCCTCCCTTTATTTTTGAAATCCGCGCCACCCACACCCATAATATGCAAGCCCATTCCTCACACTCTCTCTCAAATCCCTCTTTCTCTCTCTCTAAAATTCTTCTCAATTTCTCTCTCTCTAAAATCCGGCCTCCCTCCACTGCCATCATCTCCACCACGTCGCCATCGCCCCCACCCGCCATTGATAAGTTCCCCCTCCCTCTCTCTCTCTCCTCTTCCCCCTCCCTCTCTCTTGGCCTCCTCCCCCCTCTCTCTCTCTCTCCCTCTTCCCCCACTCCCCCACCGGCCTCTACCACCCCAGCCCCCCTACGCCCCCGCCCCACCCACCCCCCTTCGCTCTTCCCCCTTGCCCCTAGCCCTCAGCCTCCACTCCCCAGCCCCTTGCCCCCACCCACCCCCTCACCCCTGCGGCCCACTCCCTCGCTCCAGCCCCCACCCCCTAGCCCCTCAGCCCCAGCCCCACCCCTCCACCCCCTCGCCTCACGCACCCTCCCACCCCCCCTCGCCCCCAGCACCCACCCCTCAGCCCCTTGCCCCCAACCCTCACCCCCTCGCCCCATTCCCTCGCCTTCACCCCCCAGCCCCCCACCCCCTCCCCTCTAGCCCCACCCTCCCCCTCGCCCCCACCGGCCCTGCCCCCCCTCGGTCTGCCCCAGCCCCCCTCTCCCCCACCCACCCCCCAGCCCCCCCACCCCCTGGCCCAACCCACCCCTCTCGTTGTGTAATCAATTACAAATGTTCATAATTGTGAATATGTCAAGATTTGATTTCATGAAATTATGTCAATATATGAAATTGTGAATATGTGTAATAAAAAATATTGTGCAATTTATAGTGAATATGTCAATATGTGTAATATGTAATATTGTGTAATTGAAATTGTAACTTTATGAATATCTGTAATATGTGAAGTTATGTAAATATGTCTAACATGTGAAATTATGTGAATATGTGCAATTTGTGAAATTATATATGTAATTAAAATTGTAAACTCTCTCTCTAATATGTGTAATATGTGATAGTATATGAATATGTAAAATTGTGTAAAAATGTATGAAGTGGATATTAGTATGTGAAGATGTGAATATGTATAGTTTGTGATTAATATTAGTCTGTATGTGTTAGTTTTGGAATACTTTGCATAAGTACAATGTCTCGCGAGATCGATAGTGACCAATACGAGGAGAAGTACGAAGACTACACTCCATCTTCATCACAATATAGCAAAGGAAACCAACGCAGTAAGCCACAAAGGCACACCGAATTTGATCCAAAAGTAGACTTTGAGCGAAGGGCTACATTAATGAAAAAAATTCATCGGATGAGAAAGAAAGGTTTAAGAATTGAAGTGACTTTTGATTCAAAAGGCCAACCAAAAGGCGCACCCGGCTATGAATTAAGTAGTTGGATCGAAGTCCTCAGTCGAGAGTACGTTCCAATATGGATAAAAGATTGGAAGTATAAGGATTTAGATAAAGTAAAAGATGTGATTTAGAGAGAGATATACGAAGCTTTCACAGTTGAGAATTGGTATAGGAAAAGGGCTTTGAAGGTTTACGGTGAATTAGCAAAGGGGTTCAGATCCGACCTATACATTACCTTCGTACAGCCATGCCTTCCTATTTCGAAAGAGGATGTAAATGTATATAAACGGCCTCTTACGGCAGTACACTACTACCCCTCCATAAACGATGACAATTGGGAAGCTTTTGTGACGTATCGATGTTCCACAGATTTCCAATTGCTATCATCAAATGCAAGAAAAATAAGAGCAAAAAATGAATACTGCTTTATGGTTGGCTGAGTGGGATATAGAGAGCTCGAGCAATCCTTGTTACGTTACTATTTTACTCAAATTACATATATCAATTATTCTATCATTACTATGTTACTAACATAGCATAACACAGTTTGTAAAGACGGGCGTGCTACCAACACGGGAGGAGTTGTAGGTAAAATCACGTCAAGGTCCCGATGGCCAGTTTAAAAATCTAAAAGTAGCAGAGATTTTCAACTTGATTGTAAGTTTACTGAACACGAACAATTAGTTTGTATTTTACTACGGGTGGATGAAGGATTGCTTGAATAACATAGTTGTGTTGTTGTTGTACAGGATGAATACACAACGTAACAAAGTCAAGGAAGCTTCCAATCGGTCGGTAATGATGACATTTTGACGAGGGCACTAGGAAAACCAAAACATTCAGGACGTCTTCGCGGTCAATCGAAGTATGTGAAGCAGTTTCAATACTTCGACCTCTAATCAGGTTCTTCAAAATTGAATTCCCAAATGTCGAAGATGCAGATGGAGATTGCAAAACTACGAAGTCTTGTGACTGAGCTCATTTTCCAAAGACGTGCCAAGTCGATGGATGATAGCATCTCACAATACAACAGCTTCAAAGCTAGTTGTAACCCTCCAAATAATGTAGCATAAGCTCTAGAAGCTCCAAAAGTCCAATTGTCACCTCGTCAAGGGCCCGAACAATGTAGGCTCTTCATTAAGGATAGAGTTAATGGTGGGTGTACACTTGTTGCGCTTGAAAAAGTGTGGATGGAGAGTCTTCCAACTGATACAGTTCATGGACGACTATTAGGGGAAGAGAACATGCATGTTAGCATCACTACTATCAGAGTTAGAACAGCTAAATTGTCTGTTCCAACACTTGAAGCAATAACTGTGGGTGAAGCAATAGGAAGCTTCGTCGCATGGCTGAAGAGGTTAGTTGAAGTCATCACATTGACAAAGACGAGTTGAGCACTTAGCCATGTTCTACAAGATCTAAGCGGAAAGAAACGGCAAAAAAAGAAAAGCTCTCCAAAAGCAAGAGAATCACAACTTGAGGTTGAACAAGAACATGTACAAAACATTGCTAATGAGCAACTGCCTGCATTTAACTTCGCTTTAGTACCTCAAGAATTTATGCAGTTGACTCTACACGTATATTCTTCCATGCACGATGGGTCAACAATTCAGTGCCTGATACCGGTAAATGTCACTAGCAATGATTTGCCTATTTGTGTGGGGTATGAAGAGGTTTATGACTTCATAAACTTTGATAAAATCGGGGCAAACTGTATCCTCGTATACCTCAGGTGATAATTCCAGCCTTATTTTAGTATTTTAAAAATATATGTAGAGTTGTAAGGTGCTTTAAAATAATTGACTGTATTATTTTTTATTGTAGTTTTTTAGCGGAATATTGTGAACTTCAAGACATGGCGCAAAATTGTGGCTTCATATCTCCAGCCATTGTTTCAAGTGATGCAAGAGACCTACAGAGTGATCATAGAGAGCGCACCACATCACTCCTCCACCTATTAGCTCAAGCACCGAGGGGGAAATTATTCTTCCTGCCATACAATGTTAGAGAACATTGGATGTTGGGACTTATTTCCCTATGGGAGGACCAAATATATTGGTTTGACCCCCTCGGACACCCACCACGTGAGGATTTTGTATCAATCATGAAATTGTAAGTATTAATATTCTCTTATAAAATTAATTGTTTTTAGTCCCACATAATTGTATCATCTATTAATTTATTATTTAAATATGACACATTGTTAGAGCGCTTAATGATTGAAAGCTTTAAGCGGAAACCGATGTCACAAACCGACCGAACGGAACGCTATATTACAAACGTAAGTGTCCAACACAACAAGAAAACATAGAATGTGGTTTTTTTATTCTACGCTTCATGCGGGATATAATTACAAGTGGTATACAAGCCTTAGGAAAAAAAGATTTTTATATATATACGGATATACATTAAGTTAGATTAGAGTGGGTACAATTTGTAAATAGGTATGTATTTTTTAGATAGGTACACGTCGTAGTAAATTAACAAAGTGCTCAAAATAGCTCAAATGTAAAATGATCTTGTAAATACATTGTAATTTTTAATATACATCAATTATTATATGCAATTAGGGTCTTGATGTAAAGGATAACACACGGGATTGGCCATCCTGTGAGAAATAGAAATTATTGGAGAATTTTTTTTTTGGGATAATACCAAATTTCCACGACGATTTTTGATCAAAACCGTCGTGGAAGCTAGGAAACTGTCGTGGAAACCCTAGCTTCCACGACGGTTTTGACCAAAAACCGTCGTGGGAGCTAGAGTTTTCACGACGGTTTTTAGTCAAAACCGTCGTGAAAACTTTAGATTCCATGACGGTTTTGATCAAAAACAAATGTGGAAGCTACGGTTTCCACGACGGTTTTTGATCAAAACCATCATGGAAACCTTAGCTTCCACGACGGTTTTGGATTAAAAATGTTGTGGAAGCTAGAACTTTCATGAGGTTTTTCTTTTTAAGAAAAACCGTCGTGAAAACCCTAGCTTCCACGATGGTTTTGATAAAAAACCGTCGTGAAAAATAACCCCATACACACCATTTTCGCGTCGATTCTCCTATTACACGACGGTAAAAAATGTCATGAAAACTCAATGTTGTTCCATGATTGAAGTTTTCACGACGGTTTTTTAATCGCCGTGAAATTTTTTCACGACGGTTATAAACTATTGTGGAATCTATATTTTGTAGTAGTATAAGGTATAATTCACATCTATAAAATTTCATATATAGCCCAAGTGGGAGATTATTGAAACTAAATCTAATATATGGGCTAATATATTAAATAAATGTGAATTAAAAGCTATCAATAAGGTAGCCTAATTAAAAGTGATCAATTTAGATTTTGGGTTTTTAATACATCATTAAGTATAGGCCTCCTATGTGTAGAGACCAAAAATATAATTACTAATTTTGTGATGGGCTAAATTGATAATTAAAGATAATTGCTAGGGTTTAGCAATTATATAAAGAGGTTGTAGTCCCCAAGTCAGTACGTACGTTATTTTTCTGTTCTCCGTCTATAGAGAAGTTACAGAGGCAAACTGTAAAAGTGGACTTACGTACCAGACTTGAAAGATCCTCAACCTATAGACTCAAGAATCACATTCAATCAATGGATTTAGGTTTCCGCATCTTATTAATATTTTTGTTGATTTAACTTGAATAATCCTGAGTGATGATAGTTTTCATCACAATTTTGTTCTAAGATAGCTAGTTGTTTTCTTTTTTCTTTTGTCTCTCTCTTTTTTAGCTAGGAAGCTATCTTGGTGTTTTAAAGCTTCATGTGTTACACAAGTTCATGTAAATAAACTTGTCTTTTATGGTTTTGTTTGTTGGGTTATCAAAGAAAGAGAATGAAAAATTAGGATGAGCAACTAAATTTAGTCTATATTTTATAGAAATGCTACCATCTTGTAATGTTTTTAATTTCATGTTAATTAGTCCCCTTTATAAAATTAAGATCAAACTTGATGAGGTGAGGAGACCATTTTAATCCTTAATAATTAAGAGAATTGCTTAATATAATCATCTTTTCCTACTTAATTTGACTAAATTGTTGAAAAAAAAAAGGTTTATGACATGAAATTAAAATATAGAGAATTGTTGTGGAATTAATGAAAACATAGAAGATTTATTTGAGAAATTAGTTAGAACTTGAAGTTGAAACTTAAATACTATAGCATGTGAGAGCTTTACACTATAGCAAATTGAACTTGTTTTTCTAATATGCTTCCTAAACGAAGCAAGAGTAAAACGTGACATTTGCCTAAAAAATGGTAGAGATTTTGATGCTTATCTTGAAAAATAATAATCTTTCTTCCCCATATATAGTATATTTGTTCAAAAGATATTAGCGAGTACTTCCGTTTATAGTGCACATAACACACACCAAAAGTATATGTATAAATATTAATGGGTTGTTACAGATTATGGCTCCACCCAAGGTTATCTATTTAATTATAGTAATAATGGTATTACCTTTATTGATTTGATGATTTGGTGTTTGTATAATATACTATAACAACTTAAGCAACCTGTTAACTTTAACTATTAATCAACATATTAAAATTTTTAAAAACATATAATTTTTAATAAGATATGTCTATTAACATTCCATATTCTACTTTTTACACATCTTTTCTTAAATTACCTCTCCTTTTAATTTTTCAACCTTCCTAAAATTTCAAAAAGGTCCCTACGCATGTGGAGTCATGTATGCATATCTCCATATTATTATTATTATTATTTTTAACTTGAGGTGAGACATTCAAACTCTTTACTTTATGGCAAAGTCGATTGTGAATTTATCACTAGGCTATGCCAATAACCACATTTTTGCATATTATTTGATCAAGTTAACATGTAATTGACAAGAGGACAATCTCAATTTCCAGTTCAATGATATTATTAGTGTGTTTGACATACTCAATTCAAACCAAATCTTTTAGTTGCCATAATATAAAGCTCTCACATGCTATAATTATTTTTAACCAATTGATTCAAAACACCCTATATATAAATAAATATATATATATATATCTTCATTCAAACACCCAAGATTAGAAGTTAAATTTTTTTTTTAAAAAAAGTAGAAATAACGCCACTAAAGATGTCCTATAAACAAAGGTGTTGCACACATTGGCAAGAGCTTCTAAAAAGATTTTCTTTCTCTCAGTTTTTACTTTCCCGTAGCTTTCTTTTCTTTTCTTTCTCTTTCTCTTTTCCTTGGAAAAGTTATACAAGAATATATTGATTGGACCATGAGCTCTCGCACAATTTGTTCAAGATTCCCTGAAGAAAGTGTGAAAACAACCACCAAAATTCAATTTCTTTGTGGGAATAGAAAGCAAGCATTGGCATGCATTTCAAGAATCACATTTCGTTAAAGTACAGAAAGAAACCAAGCCCAAATATCCCACCATGCGGGCCCATGCCCTATTCCATCTTATAAATCATTCTTTATACATAAAGCAATGCATCTTCAACTGATTTGACACGTGTCATCCTTTGACGGTGTCATGGCATATCACTATAGATTGACATGATACGAAGGCTTGTGATATATACAAAGTAGTAATTAATCAATGTGGAGCATCATACATTTTGATTTTTCAGTATATACAATTCACACTCCTTTTGTGATCTCTTTCCCTTCCAACTTTTGGTCGAGAATTTTGATTTAAACTTGGTGTGTTCTAGAGGAGAGTTTCTTTACAAATGATCATTTAATAGTCTATTTCCTTCAAACTATGGATACGTATGAAATTATTTAGATTCATAGCAGTCTATATAAGAATAAGTCCAAGCTTGGATCACTAAGCTTGTGATGAGGATTTCCAAAATATCAATAATTATATCAAGAAACTAGAGAATATTATTGTAAATTGTTGTAAATTAATCCTTTCGTCAATCAAAGACTGTCAAAACCTTAACAGTGAAAAACACATGCAAACCATGCATGGATCACTGGGAGTTGATTTTAAAAATTTACTAGGGTGTTAGGTATGGTGGTTAAAGCTATTGATCAGAGCTGTAAACACTGTAACATGTAAGAGCTTTACACTGTAGTAACTTTTTCTTTTTACTGTAGCATTTGAAAGCTTTACATTGTTTTTAACTGAAAAGTTGGTTAGAAAGAAACTTTGTATTTTTACGTAAAAGTTTGAAAGATAAATTGCCAGAAGAACTAATTTGGTACAATTTGATAGATCGTGGACACTTATAATTGTACATTTTAAAATTGAGGACGAAAATCAAATTTGACTTGTAGTTTTAGGAAATAAAAATAAGTTTAACGTAAAATATAAATGAAAAATTGAGATAGTGTGAGTAAAAGACGACATGTAGTTTCACGTGCAAAGTAATGAACTACGCTAGACATTTATGAATCAATATAAATCTCATGAAAATTTTACTTTTAAGTAAAAAAAAAAAAAAAAAACGACATGTAGTTCTTCTTGCAAAAGCACAGGAGACAAGTCGTCATAATTTCTTTATTTTCTATTTTTTGTGATCAATCTTAACATGCTGCGGTTTGCGAGGTAACCACACATTAAACAAGGAAAGTCCCTAACCGACTTGAGAATGCCACATTATTGAAGTTATACTTTGACGTACGACATGTCGTATCCTGCCACTTTTATTTTATATTCCTTTAGTTTTTATTTAAAATAAATTAATATTAATTTCAAAAACAATGTCATGGTTAAAACGTGGACCGTGTGATTGAGAAATTTGGAAATAGGCTTTACATGTGGCACTCCTCCTAGGAGGCCGGTGAACGGCACGCGTGGGCCTGTTCCAAAGTAACTGTGTTGTCATTTATATCGATCAATGTATTTGGGAAACTTATATCATTTTTTAATAATTTGCTGTCGTTTAGGGGATAAACAACATGTTGGTTTTATTTGGATGGGCTACGTCGTTTGGTTTCTATACGCACACAAACATATGAAAGGATTTTTTTCTTTTAGAACCAAAATGAGGAAACAAACATGTCTTTATGTTCGTGAACAATTAACATGTTGATATTAAAACGACATATAATTTTGATTGAGAAGCCCGATGTCATTTATGCATGAAAACGAGATATCTTATGTTGTTTGAATTTGTATTCGTTTATATTCAATATGTTAAAATAACGTATCGTTGTACATTCAGTAATTGCTGCCATCTTAATTCTGATTTATCAGCACAATGTCGTTTCAGGCATAAAATCGAGATTTGTCGTTTAGAAACATATGACGACGTGTCGTTTAAAACTGCAAAAGCTGTGATAGTCATGTTTTGTTGATTTAAAAGAAAAAAAAAAAAAAAGAAATAACTGCGAATTGATATATCACATTATCACTCGAGTTTAAGAGAAATTATGCCTTTGCCATTGCATACTCGGAAATCAGAATTCACAAATATACCTGAAGTTTGATAAAATGTGTAAAAAGCATCCTTTTGAAATACCCTTTTTTATTTACCATGGACTTGACATTTTTTTTTAATGACAGTCATACAATGTGTTTTGTTTTGAGGAAGATATGGAGGGAGAGAGAGGGATGAGAGTAAGAGCCACTATATTCTTTTTTTTTTTTTTTTTTTTTTTTGTAAAAACCATCTGGTATCTAAACCCACCACTTAGAGGTAGGAACCCACAGAAAGAGTCTCTTAACTCTAGCGGGAGTATACCCGACTAATCCGAATTCAAGCCGGGTCGGACCCATACTGGAGAAGCTCTCCCAACACTTACTTCTCTATACATAAAACTCAAACCCAAGACCTTACTTAAGGAAAAATGGGCTCTTTGTCACCCAATCTCACATGTTGTTGGTAGAGCCACTATATTCTTTGGCTGGAAGGATGAGAGGAGAGAGGGAAGATGGAGGAAAAGTAATCCTTCTAAGTCCACCAATTTGAATCCCTTTATAATTGGTAGAAGGATTTAAACAGTCCATCAAGTTAAAGCTAAAAACACCATTTACCTTCCAAAAAAAGTTAAGCAATAGAGTAAGTAGAAAATAAATATTCATCAATCCTTTCAGCTTCCAAGTCTCTTATCCAGCAACGTGAAAAGATTACTATAATTCTCTCAATTTTTTATACTTTTATTCCTCTAATTCTTATTATCCTTCTTGCTTTGCATTCCTGATACCAAACAATAATCTTAGGATATGTTTATCAAACTATAAAGTAATGTAAATGAAAAGTTAATGAGATTGGAAAAGAAAGAAAAGTTAAGAGAATGAGCGTTATTTATTTTTTTTCTAGTGTTTACTTATTTATTTGATGCTACAATAGGAAACAATCTCTTTTTTTCTAGAGTTTATTAAACTTAGGAATAGTAATGTTATTCATATAATTACTAAAATGTTTTTTTGCATAACTAAACAGTCTTTTGCTTGTAATTTGCGTTTGTTTGCTCGAACTATAAATTACAATTTTTTAAAATTATTGCTTTTAGAAGTTGGATTCGAATTCCTTTTTTTTATATTACATAATTTGTTTTTTTAAGATATTCTGAGGTTATAATATTTTCTTTGAATAGGAATGAAGTCCAATTCTGTAATATTTGGCAATACACTAATTAATTTATTGGTTAAAAAGAAAATAAAAAATAATTAACTCTTTTTTTAATTTAGAAATGTGCTTAAAATAACACAAAAGACTAGTAAAATTTTCAAAGAGTCACAATAATTGATACAAATCAACAACATAAAATCACAATACAATTATCATGTCCTCTAAACATAAAAAGATAGGACAATCATTGTTCTAAACGGACAACATAAAATCACCACAAAGTCATACTCTGGCTCAGCTGAAACATCTAATCCAATAAAATCCAGATGTTCTAGAACATTTATATTCCTGAATCCAACATACTCATTGCTTAAAGTACTTGTAAAATAAACCTACTGGAATCTATGCCCTAAAAGGTGTAAAACATATATCCTTTTCTCTTCATTTGACATGGTAAAGAACACCCTCTACCCTCAACAAGTCATGCTTTGCAGCCAAGATGTTAGTAGTTTGAAAGACATTGAATCGCGTTAAGCCCTCTATATTGATCAGCTCATCCTTAAGCCTTTCCTGCAAATTAGCTACTTCTCTGTCATTGGACAAGACATCAATTAAACCATCGAGTTTAGGTGCTATAGCCGCCATAGAAGCCGCAGTAGTTCCCAAATTCTTACTCAAACTCCTCCATAACTTTTTTTTTATGGTACGAGTACACGTTGGGCTGCTAGAGTTACTCGATGTCGATCTACGTGGTTGGCCGTTTATTTGAGAATATGACACTTCAAAGTTTTCAAAAGTTTCTTGCATTCCTACAGAAATATCAAGACTTTGGTTTGCATCCTTTCTTCCTACTTCCTCTTCATCATCTTCTGCACTACCAACTTTGATTCCATTACCATATATGCCAATTGCCTCCTTGTTTACCTGCCAATAAAAAACATTATAAGCATTTAAGAAATATGTTAAAACACGTTCCATTTAGGATCTACAAGGACAAAATATGTGATTTACCTTCATCTACTCGTCATATACACTCTTTTCACAAGTTAGCACCATTCGCCGTGGAAAATATTTCTTGTATGGCAAAGGATTTTCGAGCCATCCTGTACCAACTCGATAGTTATACAACATAATCTTATTTAACCAAAAAAAAAAAAACGTTGTCAAACCTGAATAGTGGACAAAGTTCAGTGCCTCGCAATCATAAACTTTCATCTTTACTTTTAAAAACCGATTCTCATCCCAGCATAAATTTAAACCAAGAACAGACACAAGAAAGTTTAGATTGTCTATTCATAAACTCGATCCTCAATATATATAAATATATATATAGAGAGAGAGAGAGAAAGCATATCAACTAATGAGTTATAGAATATAATCTTTTGAGGAATGCTGGAGAAGTTAAAAAAAAAAAAAAGCACGTAAATCATCAGTCTTATTATTGCAAATATGAAAACAAAGTGCTTTTGATGCATAAGCACCAAAACAAAGAAAAGTATGATATTACAAGAAGCATGAAACTCAAGACATCTATCCAGTAAATTCTCAATAACAAATGTCTTTAGACTGCAATGTCTTTTGAGTCAATGGGCTGCAATATTTCATCTATTTTCCCACTTTTCTATTGCGAGGTTGTGTCCCCATGTGCTCCACTCATCTGATGACTCAATAGTAGATACATAATCATCATCCTCACCCACATTTTCTTCAACCAAATTTCCTTCTCTTTCTCTTCTTAGGAGTTCAACCACTAGATGCTCCATTGGATCAATTGACATCTCTCTTCGGATGAAATTACGAAGCATGCAACTCGCTGATATTATTCAGCGTTGTATTCTAAGGTCATAAAAGGAAGGACTTCTTAGAATGGACCAACGCATTTTCAGAAAGCCAAAGATCCTTTCAGTAACATTTCTAGCAAATGCATGTTTCATATTAAAGAACTCCTCAGGTGTAGTTGGTTGATAACCATCTTTCCAAGTACTGAGCTGATACCCGTGCCCTCTAGAAGGAGCAAGAAAACCTTTTCCATTTGTTTAGCCTCCATCAACCAGGTAATAGTTACCTGCAAAAAAAATTAACAAAACTGTTAACCATTCTATTTCCATATAAAGATCATCTAAAGAAATTTTCAGAAAATAGTAACTTCAATGTCTTGTTACCATGAGGAGCTTTTAAGCCATTTCTTCAAGTAATTGCATTTCTAAGAACTCGCCCATAATGTGCCGAACCCTCCCATCCGGACAAAACATATATATAAATTGCATGTCTTGGGAGCAAACCCCCAAAACATTCGTTGCGATTCTGGCACATTTACTTTCATATATGTACCATCTAGAGGTCCTAAACAATTCTACACAACATTTAAGAACAGAAAATATTAGTATATTATGAAGTGACAAAAGTATGATAAATTTGATGTAATTCTAGAGCTACAAACCATAAACCATTTCCACTTTGAGTCCGTAAAATTCTCAGACGCTGGATCAGGTGTTTTCCAGAATTCCTTTTGGCAGCGAATCATTGCGACACTCATGAAAATATTTACTTATGGTTCTACCAGATCTTGTAAAATTGAAACTGACGACACGGTTCTTAACATGGTGTGTAAGAATATTCAAAAACATCGCAACCATTTCCTCTACAGATACATTTCTTGTCCCTCTAAGTTGCCCTCTTGTAGTAAGCATGTGACACAACGCAAAAAATGCTTGCCTATCCATACATAATTGCGACCGATATTTTACATCACTCTCATAAACCAAGCTGTGCAAATATTCTAACTGTCTATAAACTCTAATCACCCTACTTGGGGTTGAACCAAGTCTTTTTTTTCCAACTTAAGCAAACACAAGCACAAGCAGCAATCATAGTCCGAAGCATGATGATTAATGTTTTTACTGTAATAAGCAACTTCTTCTTTGTTGACAAAGACAGGCAAGCCATTTGTCTACAAAGTATAAACAGCTTGTTAATACATCAATTCTTATATCTTATAAACAGAATGAACATATTTGATCCTAGACTTGACAACAACAAAAAAAAAAAGACAAAAAATGAGTGAAAGACAACATGTATAAAGGAATTCCGTGTGGTGTTTATCCTTTTTGTTTACTCTAAGATAATAGAGACAAGAAGGTTTAAAAAGAGGCGGAAACCAGAACCAGTATGAAGTTTACTACAGAAGAAACTCTATAGAAAGCTGATTAATCTCAACGCTGGGGTTTGGGATATACAACATCAGTAGCTGCTGAATATGTTTCTTCATAGTACATAACAATACACAAATACGTAAGTATCCACATCAATCCCTCACTTGCTACGATATCAGGCATCGAATACCAAACCAATTAAACAAGAAATACATGAAATTCTTATAGAAAACAAACAAAGATTTCCCTTAAAAAATCCGTAAGTTAATTACCCCAATGCCACAATAATTAACTTTAGACAATAATTAACCAAAATATTCCTCCTCTTCACTCATTTTTAACGCCATAAACCAAGATCTGACAAAGAATAACACACTAATCACACAAAATAATAACACAACAAAAACAACTTCAAAAAGATATTACTTTACCAGATCCAGGATTCAATATACAGAGCACAATAATTTTGAAAGGAAAACGCAAAAACAAGCAAAAATCAAAGTGAAAAACGACAAGAACAAAAAATTGCCAACATCAAAGTTGAAAGTTTTCAACAGTGGTCTACGAAACTGTTGGGATAACAAAGACCAGAAATGAACAAAATAAAGATAAAATGAACACAAATATTTAGCATGATTCACCCAAATTTGACTACATTCATGTAACACGTATAGAAAGATATCGTTATCAAAATATGAAAAAATAATGTTCTCTTTGGATCACAAGGAGAGAACAATGGAAACCTTTCTCTCAAAAAAATAGAAGAAACACCTCAAAATTATCACTCAAAGAAAATATTTAGACTCTAAAGAAGGAACTCAAAGAATGAGATTGGATACCCTGAATGAAGGAGGGGAGCTCAATTTGTAAGCGAGCACCCTCTCTATTTACACATTCAAAACGCGTTCTTTCTTTCTTTTTCCTCTTTCTTTTTCTTCCTTCTATTTTGTCTTCTTCTTTTCCTTTCTTTCTTTTTCCTTTTTTTTTTCTTCTCCTATTTGTTTTCTTCCTTCAAATGTCATCAAAGGAGCAGACAAAGGAGTACCTACTTAACCATTATATTTTCTCATTTGT
>CAMOHE010052965.1:0-23495 GCA_946598075.1 Artocarpus hirsutus | reverse complement strand
AACACTTAAAATAAAATGGTTAGCACCATTTATCATATATCACAGCACTTATCATGAGTATATCACTTAACATCATCATTAATATAGCATTAACGTCGTCATTAACATAACATTATCCGTTACATCAAATTAGACGGGCGTTACAGTTGGTGAATGTTTATGTTTACACAGTAAATATAGCTTTTCAGTGGTCGATGGTTTCATAAAGTTGTTAGTGAATTTTTATATTTGCATTGTAAATAAGGTATTTCTTAATAAATATTATATTTTTCTACTGTTAGCTGTCTGACAAAATCATTGGTAAATTTTTCATTACATGGTAAATATGATATGTTTCAGTAAATGTTGTATTTCTTGATCGCCTTGGTGAATTTTTGTATTTACACGGTAAATACGGGATTTCTCAGTAAATATTACATTTTTTGGCAGTTAATGGTCCGACAAAGTCGTTGGTGAATTTTTATATTACACAAATACGGTATTTATCGGTAAATATTATATTTTTTAGTTGCAAGTAGTGAGAGAAATACTGAATAAAAAGGTAGGATATTTTAGGGTTTTTGTTCTTAATTTCTAACCAGATATTACTCAATTTCTTATGGTATGCTATAAATTACATATTTTGAAATTATATGACATTATTTATTAAGTTTTAACCTAAATATGTTATTTTGCTTTTTCTTTCTCAAAATCCTTGTACCAAACGGGATGTTAGAATCTCAAATTTCACATTCTTTGGCAATGCAGTCCAATAGAAAAAATAGAAGATAATTAATGGATGGTATTAATTAATTATTTGTTCTTGATCCAGTATGACACGTTTTTACACTTTCATTCACAAGAAGATAAATCTATGACTCCAATGAGATTATACTAGAGAATTCTTCTGTTTTACAATTGATAATCTTAAATGTTATCCTATACCCCAAGGCTCCTTACCATCCATCCCCAACATCTTTTACCTATACAATTAAAAGCCCCCTTTTTTTTGTCAAAGATTGATCATCAAATTCTCTTTGAGAGTTGAGAGACATAAATGGAAATAAATGACTATATGACTTTAAAGAAGACTTCCAAGACAGCCCTCTGGGTCTTAGAGAAAAAGTGTAGGCCAGAGAACCTGATGAATGAAGGTATATCTTGTTGGCGTAAGCTGAGGGAACGTAAACCTCGTTCGACAATGAACTATGCTTACGTCCATAAAGCGCATACACCAATGCTCCTAGCGCCAACCATTTGGAAACTCATATCCAAGTTGCAGCTCTAAGAATGTCATGAAACGTAGCAATAGATGTTAGTCGTGACACCTGAAAAGCTTTGGTCTTTTCAACCGACATAATCATCTTCTGTGTGTGTTTATGTCGGAGATTTTCAAGTCTTTGAAGCTCACCTGAGATTGAGTGAGTAAGTATTAATGAGAATGTAAGCGGCAGCAAGAACGGAATGAATGGGCAAGCAAAACCTGTAAAACAGAAAGAATAACTATGTCAACTTATTTGGTTTACCAGGATCAATTGTTTAATCTTTCAATTTTATCAAGAAACTCAAGATTCATGGTACTTAATGTTGTATCTAAATCTAATATATGGGCTAATATATTAAATAAATGTGAATTAAATGCTATCAGATAAGGTTGTTCAATTAAAAGTGCTCAATTTAGGTTTTGGGCTTTTAATGCATCATTATATGTGGGCCTCCTATATGTAGAGATCAAAAATATAATTACTAATTTTATGATAGGCTAAATTGGTAATTAAGGATAATTGCTAGGGTTTAGCAATTATATAAAGGGGTTGTGGTCTCCAAGTCAGTACGTATATTATTTTTATGTTCCCCATCTACAGAGAAATTACAAAGTATTCTCAGAAAGAGGATTTACGTATCAGATTTAGAAGATCCTCAACCAAAAGGCTCAAGAATCACATTCAATCAATAGATTCAAGTTAGCTTTCGCATCTTATTAATATTCTTGATAATTTGACATAAATGATCTTGGTGATGATGGTTTTCATCACAATTTTTGTTCTAACAAGTGGTATTAGAGCCTCTTCATGTTGAATCATTAAGAATAAAAAATTTTCTAGATGTGATTCTTGTAGAAAAATTCTCAAATTTAATAATCTATGGTTCCTTTAAAATTGTTGAATTTGAGAACAATTGTTTGAAGACTCTCTTTGGGTTTAATTTTTTATTGAATACAGCATTTGGTTTTATATATGAATGTATGTGTATGGATATAATTACGTTGAAAGTTAAACCAAAATCATATGTTCATATAAACCAATTTTGAGAGCTACGTTAAGGGGTATAATATACGTTTTTTATTTGTCTGGCATATTAGTTTGGCTTTATATATATATATATATATATATATATATATATATATATATAGTTTGGATTCGTTGAAGCGTGTAGCCGAGGGCACCCTTCCGCCGCCGGCAAAGGACTCCGGGAGTGGCCGTGAGGTCACGTCGGAAAGTCGTAGCCGCCGCGAAGCAGTGAGAGCAATGGCCACAAGTCACCACGTGAGGGAAATATAAAAAAAAATTAAGAGAATTAAAGGCCTTTTGCCGGCGGCTAGCCCTGCCACTGTCGGCATCGGCCTTGTCTAGGCTCGGCCGTCAGGCTGCGCCGTTGAGCAAGCGTGGCGTCTGACCATGGCTAGAACGAAGAGAGCAGTGTGTCACGTCCTAAAAGAGCTCTTGTTGAGAGGTGGACAGCCCAGGACTTAAGTACTGCTCTTCGGTCCTCCACCTAGCCGATGTGAGACTTTTTGTACGTTACATTCTCCTCCACCCAATCACGTGACGCCTCCGTCACGGATCGGCTCCCCTGAGAGTCCCATTGGACCGTGGAGAGTCCACACACCAGGCAGGCAGTACCCCGCTCTGATACCACTTGTCACGTCCCAAAAGAGCTCTTGTTGAGAGGTGGGCAGTCCAGGACTTAAGTACTGCTCTTCGGTCCTCTACCTAACCGATGTGGGACTTTTTGTACGTTACAAGCGGCTTTTGGCCGCCGCATAAAAAAAAAGGGGGGGGGGGGGTTGTTTTGCCAGCAGCAGGCCCTCCCATCGCCAGCGTCGGCCCCTTTTGACGGCTGCCACTAGGGCATCAACTGATGAAGCAGCTGCGGCTGTCTGGCCACAACATAGTGGCGACGGCCTTTCCCTGGGGTCGAAAAACCCCTAGGGTTACCTTTGGGGAGAGTCTGGGCTTCGGCCCAGACCCTATTAAGTTTTTTTTACACGGGCCCAGTTGGGCCCGTGACAAGTTATAACCCAGGGGTTAAGCCCCTGGGACCCCTAGGTTACCAGTTAACCAAAAAAAAAAAAGAAAAGGGAAAGCATACACCGGCCTAGCTGGGCCCATGATTGGACAAAGGGCAGAATATATGGGCTGGGCCCATGACCATCTCTCACGCAGGGGTTGAGGGGCTAAACCCCTGGGTGACCTGAAATTAAAAAAAAAAAAAAATTGAAGGATTTCATGGACCTAGGCCTATGACACAAAGATGAATATAAAGGGGGGTTGGTTTAGGATTCGAGTTGGGTCGTCCTGACCCGGTCTAGCCCGATCCAGTCAAGTTTGACTTTAACTGTTGACTTTGACCAAATTTTTTTTTATATATATATTTTTAATTCTGGTCATTTTTGGTGCAATTTTAAATTCAAATATTGGTATTTTATATATATTTTCAGATAAATTAATTGAAGCAATATGTCACCAAAGTGGCCTCTCTTGTGGAAATTAATTTGTTTTGGAATATAAACGGTTGTATCCATGCAACTTATGTGAATATTAACCGGCCCAAATGAAGACAATATTTGACAGAATTACATCTACACCTGTGAAAATAAACACGTGATGATTATTCGGTTTTACATATGAATAATAAATCGGTCCAAAGGAAGATTTATTGTTTGATATGTTCTTATTGTCAGTGTTTGATTACTACACCAAGATATCACTTACAAGTTAATATTTCTATCCAAAGACTAAATATTAATGGAGTGCCTGATATCTTGAGATGGGTTTACCTTTATTTGAATTTATTATTGTTATTATGGATTCTTATGTGAGCTTGTTTTGGGTTTGTTTATTTTGTTCTCTATTTCAGCTACTAGTTTTGCCTCTAATATTGCTGCTAACCTCAATTCAATTCCTATGCTGAATGGTAGTAACTTCAAATCATGACAAGAGAACCTCCTAATAGTTCTCGAAATCATAGATCTCGACCTTGCGTTATTTTTCGGCACCTCTTACAGATTAAAGTTCATCTGATCAAAAGGAGGGACATAGAAAGATGAAAGAAGTCAAATCGCATGTGAATGATGATTATGAAGAAGGCCATTCCAGAAGCATTTAGGACAACTATATCGGAAACGATAACAACAGCCAAAAAGTTCCTTGAGAACATTGAGAATTAACCATTTCAGTACAACAGTCTGATTTATATTACACTATTGATAATCACAGCACCTGTTGGAGACATACACATATTATAAAAGGTAATAATTTCCAGGAAGGAAAACAAACTGAACGGAAGTTGGGTTAACAACTAATAGGGTGTTTAGAAGGGTAGTGAGAACCAGTAGTTAGAACCATTTTTAAGCTTTACATTGTAGCAAATTTTTTTTTGTTACTGTAGCATATGAGCTTTACATTGTAGCAATTTTTTTTATTGTTACTATAGCATGTGAAAGCTTTATACTATTCATAACTAAGTTTGTAGTAGGAACCGTGATTCTCACCACTCAGCCAAACATGAGGTAAGTTGATTACGTCAACTTTCTTACCGACGCATACAATCTTGTGCTATACTGCAATAAAAAGAAAAAAATAAAAAATAAAAAAAGCACAGACCAATGTTTGTTTTTTTACATTCTTCATCATGGTTATTTCTTTTTCGTGTCCTCGTAGGTGATCAATGATACAAGTCAAAAATAGTACAACAAAATTATACCTTAATCGGCCTTCTTGCTCAGGATTCCTCCCACTTGCATCACCACCGCCGTCAGAGAGTTGGATCCATAAGCTTCAGTTTCTCTCCTCGCCATTTTCCCACATTTGCTGCCGTCTCACGCTCCTATCATTTGTATCATTGATATCGGAACACTGGGCCCACACGCTCTGACTCTTCGCTCCTCCGTCGTGTTCCTCTTCATGCCCCGCAACCGTCTTCAGGAGCTCCGACTGTAACAAGGGGCAGTATTCCTTGAGATACTCAAGTCCGTCCGAATCCATCACTGCCACGGCAAGCAAATGATATAGTCAGAAAATCTGTAGGTTGGATCACTCAGAATGAAATAGCATTACAGAAGTAATGAAAACCTTAGGCTCCTTTCCCGATTCCTGGGTTTTCAATACCTTCAGGACCTCCTGAAGAGCAAAAAATTAAAATTAACAGAATGTGCTTCAATTGTTTAAATATGCATCGCCTATTTAGAAAACAAGCTCATGTCAATGAATTTTTAACGACATATCCAGCATGAGATTGTTTAGTCAAAGAGTTCTTTCATTCATTTATTCATATTGGATAAGAAACAGACACAGGCAATTTTATTAGGAAAGAAAAACAGATACCAGAAATCTTCGAAAAAAATAAGAGAAGGAAAAAAAAACGAAAGGGAACAATCTTCCTGATTAACTAATAACAAAAGAAAATGTCATTAAATGGCTTCACGACAAAATCCCAAGAAGAAATTCATCATTTGTCTTTCCCAGGGAGTTTTCACCATTGATCACATCATAAAACATTATATTATTCATTTCCTGGAGAATAACGAACCGATAATTTGTTAGGCCAAATTAAAACTAACAAGAAGTCCTCACTACTCTTAAACATAACACGCTAAGACAGAGATAAGCTTTTTTCCTTTGCATTACATCTTAAGAGTAAGTGGTCTTACATTACATCACATATTTCACCACGAGCTAGACCACAAGAAGAACACATGGATATTTGTCTAAACCTTACCCCCTCCAGATAAATTGAGAGGCGCATTCAAATAGATAATAAACAAAAGGAAAATTATAGTGAGAATACCCAAAGAATCAAGTGTCCTACCATGAGTGACTGGACTCTAACCCCACCCTCTAGTCCTACTTGAAGACTGCGCGGGAATTGAAACAAGATTTTTCGGCCTACATAGAGGAAACAGGAAAATCACGGCCATCACACAACCTGTACGAAGAAGGAAAACAAGCCGTGAAAGAAAAGTTTCAACACCAAAGTTCTTCCTTTCTTATTTATTTACTTATTTTTTAGAATCATTACCGACTCAAGCACAAACACGGCTTAAAAGCTCTTAAAAGCCCTAGCGAAATGAACTTCCATTGACTTCTCAAAGTATCATTAGACACAAGCTTAGATTCCCATCTGTTAACTTGGATGACATAATTTCTCCTAATGGGCATACGCAAATCTTGTTGTATCGAGGAAACCTCCAGAATCACTTCCCAACCCTTACTCCTCAACGCAAGGGTGGCAATAGTAAGCTTCTTTTCTCCTTAATTTTATGCATCAGCTCCCAGGAGCCAAGATAATTCTCACACCCTATTTCCTCTCATATCATAATAAATTCTGCAAAAGCACTTCAAAAGCAAGTCGGTGGAACCTGGGCAATCCTCGCCAAGAGAAAATCTCTACAACCCAGAACTTGAAGAGAGACATATCCTAAGTAGGAATGCTGTCAAGTACAATGCAAATCGAAAAAAGCCCAAATATCAATCTGAACAAGATAACCAACTAAGGGAATTCCCAAATGCTTCTAAAGCCACTTCACCTCCCAACAACCCATAGAATTATAAAACCTACACAACTTGCTTTCCTCTGTGTTAAATTCCATAAGAAAATTCAGCGGCGTTATCTTCAACCTTGACCAACCCCTGAAGAAATTCAACATTTGCACTGCGTTAAAAAAACTTCCCTTCAAAATCTTCATTGAGTTTAGCTAAAGCATTGAAAGTGCCATTGCAACCCTAATGCGTCAATGCATTTATACACTTTCACCGTAACACCAAAATATCAAAGCATTTATGAAGCAACATTATGTAGTTATTTGCTTTTATCAACGAGATGGCCAGGCCATAGAAAAAGTAAGAAGAGGTCTAAATACTTTCATCAATATAGATTTAAACGCTTTCTTTGCAAAAAAGGACCATGTAACGGATAGATCAACATAAATACCTTCCTTTCCGTAAACTTCATAGTTCTCAGCCGGTTCCTACCTATGATGCTCTTGTCCTACTATACAAGAGCTGCTATTATAGTTGCCAACATGTCATGCTTATGTACTGATCTTCTCATCTACTTCCTAAGATTGAGTCATTTGCTCCCAAAAACAAGCACTTAAACAAACAATCATTACCCGTTCCAAGACCCCAAAAACAAAATTCGATAGACATTACGGCAAACAAATAGCCCGAGAAAAACCTAAACAAAACAGGCTTATTACCCTACTGTACTAATGTGAATGAAACGAATTCTTGCTAATCACTAACAAATAAAGACGGTGGATGTCATGCTAGTTTCAATTATTTAAATGTTCACATCACTGCCACAATAGTGGTTGCCAAATAGCTTTACATTAGAAAATATAACGTCAAGTTTCACTTACAATTAGCACATTTTTCTATTAGAAAAGATACTACCACAGAGCATTTTGGTCATCTTAAATGCACATAGCTACATGTAGTTTTAACTATTGCAAGATCCAAGGAAACCCACCGTGAAACAGGGAGCATATATTGTTTAGATCTGAGTAGAAAGCATGAGGAGAATCATAAAAGAAAGTACGCTATGGCGTACCAAGTAGGTTTTCAGCAGCAAATTTCAGGCAAATGGACTTGAGGTCTGCAGCATGGTGACGGTCAGCCAAAGCAAAAATATCGGCGACAGATGTGATCAATATATCCTTGCAGAGAACAGATTCACACATCAATCTCAATCTAGGCAGACAATACTTGTTCGCCACTGCTAACAACTTTGCAGCTAACAAGCTAGAAGTCTTTTCAGCCTATCCATTTCTTCAAGATCATCTCTTGTGAGAATAATGTCATCTACATAAACAATAAGAATAGCAATCTTATCCTCCGGAGAATGTTTAAAGATGAGGGTATGATCTGACTGCACTTGAGTAAAGCCATGCTTTCTGATCACCTTAGTGAATGATCAAACCTTGCACGGGGTAAGTGTTTGAGGTCGTACAATGACTTTTGTAATTGCACACTTTGTTTGAGAATAGTAATTGCACACTTTGTTTGCATTCTTAGTGTTTTTGAACCCAGGTAGAATCTCCATGTATACTTCCTCCTACAAGTCTGTGTTGAGGAATGCATTCTTTGCATCTAGCAGGTGAAGGGGCCAATCAAGATTCAGCTAAAGATAAGAGAACACAAACTGTATTTAGCTTTGTTACTGGTGCAAATGTCTCTTGGTATTTAATCCCATATATCTGTGTGAACCCTTTTGCCCCCAATCGTGCTTTATATCATTCTATGCTCCCATCAAACTTGTACTTCACAATGAACATCCACTTTCAAAACACAGTTGCCTTTCCTTTTGGAAGTTTCACAATTTCCTAAGTTCTATTCTTCTTGAATGCCTTCCATCTCCTTATTTACTACTTGCTTCCATTCTGGCTTAGTCATTGCCTCCTTTATATTGCTTGGATTCTCTTCATCTGACAAGCTAGTCACAAAGGCCATGGGGATAACTTGTTGTAAGCAAGGAAATTATAAACAGGGTGCTTTGTACATGAGCAAACCTCTTTCCTTATTGCAATAGGAACATCAAGGTGATTATTAGTATTCTCATTTCCAGTTTCATTAAGTTGTGTTACTTGGTTAGATTTCAATAATCACTAGGCTCGGATTAGGCTCTTGGCAATGCTGGAGAAAAGTGAGGGGCTCAGTTGCTAGTTGCTTCCATTTTCTTAAATAAACAAGGTACTCAGGTGAACTTGCAAACTTTTGAACTGCTTGTTGTGATAGAGACATACTAGGGTTTGATCTATTTTGTGGAGATTGACTTCAAGAAGGCTTTGGAACATCCAAATGAGATTGTACTGACTGAGGTAGGCTCGAGTTTTGACTTAAGCTTGTGGAATGCAACCTGTTAGACTTAGGATTTGGCAAATTTTGGAACTCAAATGATGGAGACAAAGCTAGACTAGGTAACATAATCTCCTAGAATTGATCTTATGTCACTCCATTCTCCCCCTCAAGATTAGTTTTAGGAAAGAATGGTTGAAGCTCAAAGAAAGTAACATCCTTTGAAACAAATTTTTTCGTAACAAGGAAACAACATTTATATCCTTTTTGTGTGGCTGAATATCTTAAGCTTAAACACTTCATGGGTTTAGGGTCTAATTTACTCCTATGTTGTGAATGAATATAAACAAATACAAAACTCCCAAAATTTTTTGGTAGAATGGTGGAGATTATTCTGGTGTTGGGAAATATTTTTAGGAGTGAATTAATTTGAGTTTGGAAGCTTAGGACCCTAGATGGCACTCTGTTAATGAAATGGCTATGAGAATGGCTTCTCCCCAGAAATGCTTAGGAACATTAGACATGAACAAAAGGGACCTAGCAACCTCTAAGAGATGTCTGTTTTTTCTCTCGGCAACCCCGTTCTATTATGGAGTGTCGGTGCAAGAACCATGGTGGACAGTCCCATTTTTATTAATATAATCCCCAATAATAGAATGAAAGCACTCTTTACCATTGTCAGTTCTAAACACTTGGACATTTGCTTGAAACTGTGTTTTGATTATGGAGTGAAAGGTTTGGAATAAGTTATCGACTTCAAACTTTTCTTTGATCATTAGAAATACCCATGTGGTTCTAGGATGATCATCGACAAATGTAACAAACTAACAAGAGTTTGAAAATTTTTTAATTATAGCCGGTCCCCATATATCACTATGAATGACAGAAAATGGATGAGATGCTTCGTATGGTTGTGCAAGGTATGGATTCCAATAATATTTAGACAATTGACATACTTTACAATCAAAAGAACTCACTTTTATTAATGAATAGGATGGAAACAACCATTTCAAATATTGGAAACTAGGATGGCCTACACTATAGTGCCATAACATAATTTGATAAAAAACAAAAACTAAATTCCTATGAGAAACTAAGGCAAGAATAAGAGAACAACTTATAATACATTATGATACATGAAAAATAATACTCGTTCTAAAAAGACCTATCGACATGATTCATATGTTTTGTTTCTTACTGTGGTAAATTAAGGATTATATGGGCTAAGTGGGAGAATGTTAGTGCTTTGAGCACTTTAAGCACTCAACGAGTGCTCTATTTGTTTAACTAAGTACACTGAGCACTTAACTAAAGTGTGGCCCATAATCATCATTAATTTTTTGCCACATTTTTGAAACTTTGTTTGATGGAGACAAAGTATATAGGCAGTGGTTTTGGATCCTCAGGCTTCCTCTTCTCTCTACCTTCAAACACACCATCTATGCTAAGTTGAGGAGAAGCTGGAAGCTCCCAAAATAGGAGAAAGTAGGCTCCACGGCGGGAGAAGGTAGCAACGTTTCTTGCACTACACAGTGACGACGGCAATGGCAGAAGGTTAATGATTTTCACTTTTCCCTTTTTTTTGATCGATATGCTTGTGGTTTATTGTGTATTAGATCGTTATTAGGTCTAACATATCCCAGTCATGAAATGTGTAAAATGGTCAAGAACTTGAGGTGTTGATTTGGATGTCAATAAGATCGCACATTAACACGCTAAGATGCTCAACAAGTGGAAGTTTGGAAATAAGGCTTGAAAATCCTCATCAAGATGAAAAGAGACGTTGTGCAAAGAGAGTTTTTTATGGTTTGTTTGGTGCGTAGATTCGGAATAGTGTGGTTTAGAACTTTATAATTTGAACTGTAGGTTCTAAACTATATAGTTTAAATGGTAGTTTTAAACTAACGTTTGGAATAAAAAGTTTAAAACAAGAATAAAACATCACATCAAGTTTAAAATAAAAACTGGTGTTTGAAAAACATTGGTTTATGAAAGAAAAATGAGAATGAAAATTGCTTGTAGGGTGTAGAATGGTTCAAACCATAAGAACTTGGAGGCAGTTCAAATTTTGGGGATTTCGACTGTTTTAAAACTGCCTTTATGGTTTGTATTGGACGTAATTATTACTCCACCAAATACCAAGTTCAACATACGCCTAAGTTTAGAAAAGTCAATGAAGAAAAATCAAGTACGACCTACAGAGGCAAGTTGTAATAATGAACTCTAAGATCCAATTGCTGGAGATAAAAGATGCAACTTCTACCATGGTAATGCATCTCAAGTTTAAACCTAGTTACAATGGAACTTAAATCGTGTTGCATTGCCATCTTGCGGTGCTTCAAATACTGCTCTACAAAATTGCAATGCAATTCTCCTTCACAGCGATGCTGAGAGAATTTTAAAGTGGGAATGGAGCAACACATTCGTCTCCAGTGCCTACAAAGGAGGCTCATCCGAACAGTATCAATGGTGGGTATGAAAGAGAGAATACAATGGATAACATGATCGGTCAGTTCTGATATCAGATCAGCATTCGGTTCTTGACCTTCTTCTCTAATCTCAACACCCACTTTTCTTCTTTTTTTGGCCATGTCTGGTCATCCGGCAATGAACCAAGACAAGCAGTTAGCTAACTTATAAAACAAAAGATTGCTTCAAAGGGGTAAATTAGGCTTGATGAGAGAAAAAGAAACAAACAAAAAAAAGGGACCAAAACACGGGTATCTTCAATAAATGTATA
Organism: Artocarpus hirsutus; assembly: GCA_946598075.1. Classification (NCBI taxonomy): domain Eukaryota; kingdom Viridiplantae; phylum Streptophyta; class Magnoliopsida; order Rosales; family Moraceae; genus Artocarpus; species Artocarpus hirsutus. The sequence goes on along the minus strand of CAMOHE010052965.1, from coordinate 11,699 downwards.
TATTACTTCACATAAAAGTGTTCGAAAAAAAAAGAGGAAAAAAATCATCCTCTCAATCTAGTAAGTAAAAGAAGAGACAAGATTTATCTCAAATTGACAAAATCCTATATATTCAAATATTCGTCAAATCATACAACAAGTTATAGATTAAACTAATAGGTTAAGAGACTATGAAATCTTGACCTTAATTACTCATTTAGCTAAACATCCCACTATATTACTGGCTATATATATATATAAAGGCTTATAGGGCATTTGAGAATGGGAACTTAAAATTATATGTTGTAGCTTCAATCAACTTTTGTTATATATGGTTTTTTTTTTTTATAAAGTTTGAATCAAAAATTAATTAAAATTATATTTTGTAGTTTCAATTGTATTATCAAACATTTGTTTAAACTGTCATATATATTAGACCGACGCCTACTTACTTGGATTCTTTGGTTGATGTGCATGAAGTTAAAAAATGAGGATAGTGATGCACCTGTCCAAAAGAGAAAAAACATTTCATATTGATGTCAGCCCACTATATTAGTGGTATATATATATATATATATATATATATATAGAGGCTTACAGGTAGGGCTGGCAAAACGTGTTGTGTGCTATATATATATATATAGAGAGAGGCTTACAGGTAGGGCTGGCAAAACGTGTTGTGTGCCGTGTTCGTGCCAACACGATTACAACACGACACGATTATACTCAACACGAACACGACACGATTAATAAACGTGCCTAAAATATAAACACGAACACGACACGTCAATAACACGATTAACACGACACAACACAATTAACACGACTATTAAAACACAATTAACGCAATTAATACACCTATTATAAGATTTTTTTATATAAAATTTTTTAAAAATATTGACTAATTAAAATAAAACTCTATTATTATACATTTTACTAATTTTTATTTATTATTTTAGCTCTTAAATTTTTTATTTATAATTTTCCCTATAAACTAAACTTAATGTTCAAAACGTAACTAAATTTATTTATTACTAAATGTTTAAACTCCAATAACATTATTTAAAGAGCCCACCTTGAACCAAGGCATACCAGGCTCCTAATAATATTTCACGCTTCACCACGTGAGGGAATCGTATTTCACGTTTCAACAACTGAAGGAATCGTCTAATATAGACAATAATGAGGGAGAAACTCTCATTCCTCTTCGGTGCTGGAGGAATTTTAAAACCACAAAACTATAATAAATAGATTACAAGCACTCATTTGATAACAAAGAGCCTTGCAGCTTGGTGGAGAACCGGCGGAGAAAATGAAATTCGCGCGAGGTGCAAGTTTCGATCCTTGCTGGTGCCAAATTATGACATTTTTTTTATTTTAATACCATAAAACAACAATAAATATATTAAAAGCTCTCATTTAACAACACAATATTCATGTAGTATAATGGTGAAGTGGCAATAAGATTTAGACTTTACACACCTCAGGTGCAAGGTTCGATCCTTGTTGGTGTAAAATTATGAATTTTTTTTTTATTTTAATACCATAAAACTACAATAAATATATTAAAAGCTCTCATTTAACAACAAATATTCATGCAGTATGGTGGTGAATTGCGGTGAGATTTAAACTTTGCACACCTCAGGTGTAAGGTTTGAATCCTTGTATTTTCAAATTTATGAAACTTTTTAATTTTTTAAGTTTAAATGTGCTATAAACGGGTTATAAACGTGTCGTGTTGACACGTTTATTGTACGTTTAATTAAACGTGTTAAAGCGTGTTAAACGTGCTAGCACGAATCTAACACGTTTATTTTCGTGTTATTCGTGCCAACTCATTTATGGCCCAATTAATATACCTGCATGCCAAACCCATTTATCTCGTGTCGTTCTCGTATCGTGCCATCGTGCCATGTCCAAAATTGCCGGCCCTACTTACAGGGCATTTGAGAATGGGAACTTAAAATTACATTTCGTAGTTTCTATCAACTTTTTTTATAAAATTTAAACAAAAAATTAATTAAAATTATACTTTTAATTCCCACTATATTATCAAACATTTGTTTAAACTGTCACATATACTAGACTGACACCTACTTAGATGCTTTGGTTGACGTGCATGGAGTTAAAAAATGAGGATAGCGGTGCCACCTTAGGCTAATGTAACCCCATTAATGAATAATAATTATGTAGTGACTGGGTATGGGTATGGGCTGTGGAGGTAAGGAAGTAACTGGTCAAAGTTGTAATTATGTCATAAGTTCAATGGATACAGGTTGCAAAGATCGTGCGGGTTAAGAAGGGGCAAACAACGACCTAACAATTTAGGTCAGAAAGTAACAGTAGTGCAATTATAGACGAAACTTTTCTACCATTTGTATCCATATTAGCGGAAATTTTAAAGGTTGTCTTTAAATTAAAACTGCTGCAGAAATATACGTAAGAAACTATTGTTGGGAGCCACATAATATTTCTTTTTGTATCCTCTCTCGCTTAATTTTTTTCCCGGCCTTTGTGTTTGATCTTTCATATCACATAATAATTAAAATGGTGATTAGATTACTGCATTATCTTCCTTTCTCTCTCTTCTTATTGAATCGCATCACTAGTTCACTGGGGAGGGTTTGCTTGTCTCCACCTAATTCACTCCATTTCAGATAGTGGAGACCAAGATTCGTAAATGCTTAATCAATGAGAGAAAAGGGAGAAGAGGTGAGTCCCAGCTCCCGATGCCGGTAAAGCTGTCACCATAATTGACATCGACTTGCCGGCCTCCGCTCTATGGCTGCCTTTATGTTCTCATAATAAAAATGGCTGCGACCGCAACAAACTGATCTGGTGGTGATGGTGGCAAAAATTGTTTCTTTTTCCGCCTAAGGCACAGACCACAAGGCTTCTTCACAGTTGTTTCTTTCATTGTGAAGTGCCACGAAAAAGCAACATCCAATGCCGTGAAAAAAAAAGGGGAAGAAGATGCATTTAACTTTAAGGTTTCAACTTTGACCAAGTTCGTTTATGAGAAAATAACGGCAGGTATGGGTCCCATCAAAGAATACAAAAAAGAGAGAGATAATAATGATGACAGGCAATGGGCCCATTCCGCGTTACGCAAAGCTCAATTTCGGAGTTGAAATATAAGAGGGTTAAAGTAGTGTACCAACTTTGCACTTGGCCCTTGCCTTGATCACAGCCGTCCATTATCTAAATGACTATCACTTAACGGGCGAACCATATATCCGGGTGTACTGAAGTTCCATCTTACACATATATATATATTACAAAAGGTCCGATGTACCGACTAAGGTTTTATCGGATGTGAAATAGCAACTTATTCACAACCCTTGGTTCAAAGATTGAATGTAAATGATTGATCGGTAGGTAATCTATATTTGCTCTGTTGCCACACGAGCAACTTATCAAATTTACCTATCATCAATGGTAACCTACTCTGCGAGATACCAACTAAAAAACTAAAAACAAGATTATAAAACGACATTTTATTTTATATCTAGCAACTTTGGGTTTTTTGGGTTTCATGCCTTTTTTTTTATTTGATTATTGTGTTTGTTTGGGAACTTTGGTTAAATTATGAAAAGGGAAATAAATGTTAAATTTATATCTGGGATTGACTTTATTTCTTGCGATTCTCTATAGTTACGATACACTGGAACAATAGCTCTTGTGTTTAGATAGTTTTGATTGTTACTTGCTCTATTTCATTTTCGAGACTGTTGATGAAAAAATTAATGTTTTTTTTTTATGCATAGGAAATTTGCTCTAAAGGAAAAGTATTGGAGTTTAGACCATAGTATTGTATTGGATTGAGATATTTACAATTTATGATTCTCTAATATCTTGAAGTAAATTTGTAATATGTTGTTTTGTTGGTCACTTGTTTGATCCTATTTGTGTGTCAGCTGCCTGCATAATGAACAGAGTCTTTCCTTTGTAAAAATTTTTGGTGTGTTTATTTTTCTAGTTTTAAAGTTTGGAGCCTCTGTAAAGGAGAATTGTAGTGTCATGCATAAGAAATCTTTTTTTTTTTTTTTTTTTACACTAACAAATTGTCCCTCTTGCGAAGCACAATTTGTTGCGTTTATGAATTTAACAAGCAGTAGAGCTCTCTGCCTACGACTAAGATAGGAATAATTGCAATTCCTTGATGAATATCCTTTGGTTCTTTTCCCCGAATGTGTGGCAAGTCATTATACTAGGTCTTGAGGAGTTTTTCACTAATTTGTAGTACTCGTTTGTTTCTTTGCCAAACATAGGAACCCAGAAAGTAGGACCTGAAGGGCAACGTGGAAGGGCCTTAATTATGCATTTGCTTCCTTTTCTATTCTTTTTTTTTTTTTACATCTATAGAACCATCGCAACTAATGATGAGTACTAGATGCTTTCATGGATTCCTTCATCGCCATGATCATGATACGAACGACTTTACACCAAAAGGGTCGACACCTTTGGGGCATATACTTAAATGAATAGTTTGATACTCAACAAACTACTTAAGCTTCAATTTCATTTAATCCTTTTACTTCTTCGTGTCATGCCTCACATTGTAGATGCCACCTTCAGGCACAAATGTCACACTACTGTCATCGTTGATCTACAAATTTAAAAAAGATTCCTTGCCATGTCGTTCATGTTTTTATCCAACTCAACTTTTAATAATTTCAATTTTAACGTTATTTACATCCCCTATGGAGTAACTGATTACATCTTCATGGCTATAGGTACACACAATGATTTATTTTACATGTCATTCGACGCAAGCTTTTACATTTTTTTTTCACGTCTGTCTAGCTATTTTCCTAGCCTCCGAAATTACTTTGAAGAGCTTTTAACAAATAATATGTTAGTGACTTCCTTGACATGATCTACCGCCTCTTCACAAGTTGCCTCATTGCGTCATAAGTGTTGTCCAACTAGGATGCTTCTCTGACACAAGTCCCTGGCACAACACTTGTCCCTGACATCTTGATTTTCCTATGCTAAAAAGCTGCTTCATAGACGGATCGGACGGCCGGCGTCGTATATAACACCTTGCCTATATATACATATATATATATATATAATATTTTAATATTTTGCTTTTCCAAAAGCAAACGTGCTATAGGGAAATAAATATGTTTGTCTCCGCTGATTTTGATTTTATTTGTGTATAATATGGGGCTATGGTGTTTTGGGATTCTGAAGATTCAGAAGCCCTAGTTTCAGTCTTTATATATAAATATATAGATAGATATATATTTATATATATGATAAGAAAAAAAATTGAAATGAACTGAAATTAAAACTTTTAATGGGGTATTGAACCACGAAATTTGGTGTCAGCAGTTTGTGCGAGGAATTGAAGTTGGCTTAGCATCTTTTAACTTTCTTTTTCATCTGTAATGTGTGGTTATGGCAATTTTTTATTCTGAAATACACATTCAGACTTGAGAATTTAAATTCTATACAGAAAAATATATTTCTTTCAATTTCCTTGCGTATGGGTTTTTCTAGAGTTAGTAATTTTTAAAGGAAAAAATTAGACAAAAAGCCTATATTTTATCACTTTTTTTTTTAATAAATAGCTAAGCTTTTTAAAAATTAAAGAAATGATTGAACTTTTTGAAAATTAAAGAAATAACTTTTTTTTTGTAGCAACACATGATTGATAAACACCATATCTAATTGATTTACATCATTAATTAACATTAATACATCATATTTTATCAATAATAAATTAGTTTATAATTTATCTAACAATGATTGATCTACTCCACCCTCTTCTGCTTCAGGTCAGTAAGCCTCGTTCACGTAATTCCTGCTGTAAATGAGATTGTCGGCTCATTTTTGGTTTTCATGAAGATGCGTGTAATATTAACATGAGTACAAAATGTGTATTCCTTTTGACGGTAAAATAACCCAGACGTGATCATTTTCTTTTAGTGGAGAATGCATCTTGTGATATTCAATGCGATGCTTGTCAAAAATCTTATAAGAGCTGGGGTGATGTTGTTCCTAGTGAAATTAATCATACTTTGTCCCTCCAATTTCGCTGCATCCATTGTGATTTCAACTTTTATTTTCTGTGTGGTCATTTACCATCTACTATCAAATATGAGTATCATATCCACCCTTTTGACTCTCTTTGTTCAGTTAGAATTCGAAAATGATTAAGATGAATATTATTGTGATTTATGCCAAGAATAAAGGGATAATAAATACAAAAGTGTTGATCCCTTTCTTCTTCGCATACATTGCAATGATATTCATCTGAAGCATCTTCGAACTGTAAATGACCAAAAAGTGTCAAAGAGCAGATGTAGTACTCATATTTGATCGTAGATGGCAAAAGACCACACAGGAAATTAATGAAAGTTGAAATCACAATCCATGCAGCCAAATAAGAAGGACAAAGTATGATTAATTTCACTAGGAACGATCTCAACCCAGCTATTATAAGCTTATTGAAAAGTGTTGCATGCGTGTTGAATTTCAAAAGACACATTCTCTACTAAAAGAAGAAATGATCATGACTTGGATATTCTACTGGCATAGGAAAAACAGATGATTTTGTACATAAGTTAACGTTACACCCATTTTCATAACAACCGAAGATGAGCCTGCATTCTTTTTTGTAACAAGAATCCAAGATCAAGACTTACTGACCTGAAGTAGAAGAGAGTGGAGTAGATGAAACGTTGATATCTTACATCGGTACTCATTGTATATGCTAAGATTGCACACGCCGCAGCTCATAGATTTATAGCCCAACCGAAAATTCAGGACTGAGCTCCAAAGGATGATTATCACTGGAATATTGTTGAATTTCAACGTCAAGTGATCTCTCCATAGAAAAAAACAATAATAATGTATGATATGGTAGACCAATTACTTGAGGGACTGCTCGTATTTAATTTAGATGTGCTCCAACTCCGACATATATAGTATCCATGAGTACTGCTAATGTTGGAAATTTCTCCATTTAAAATTCAAAAAAAAAAAAAAAAAACTCTAAATCAATTAATGTTCTTTACAATTTTTTTTAATCTTTTATGTGAACCGTCAAAATAAAAGTTCCTACAAATGGCTTTTCTTTTATTTTATAAAAACAATCCACGAATAATTCCTAGCTTTAACTTCTTTTCGTTTTTAGACAAAGAACAAACAAGAAGACAACTACAGATATAAATCTTGCTTTTTTTCTTTGTGGACTCATAGTTTTAGCTATTTTTAGGCAAAGAACCAAAAACAAATCCAAAGAAGCAGAGAAGAAACAAGTAAAGAATATATATATCCAGCTGCTCTTTTTGTTTGTTGATTCCTTGCTTTAGCATGTTGATTAGAAAAATGAAAAGAGAAAAAAAGAGGCATTTCCAGACAGCCAAAGATTCACTACTCAAAGCTAATGGTGACGCAAGAAGAAAAAATTTACAATTTATAAATTTATAGTTCTCTTTTATTTTAATTGAGTACCATTAATATCTGCCTATGTTGTTTATGAAAGTTAAATTCTTCAAATTCTCCTAAACTATGTCATTTGTATCAATATATCCCATGAACTTTAAAATGTATATGTTGTGGCCCCTCAACTATAATATACTATATATCACCCCCTGAACTTTGAAACGTGTTGTTTTTAGACAAAATAACACTTGCTACGTTCAGTAAAAATAAATTCATTCGTTTACTCAAAATCTTTAAAAAATCAACTTGAATTACGGTACATTCTACACGTTTCCTCTCACTTTTTTTGGCTTTTGAGTAGGTACTCTAAAGATATAATATATGAGAGCTTGTTGTTCAACTAGGTTATGTAAAGTGAAAAGAATATTCATACCAATCCCTAAGTATCATATCTAATCTTAAATCAAACAAAAAATTTATCAATTCCATCAAAAAACTAATATGTTTTAACGTTATCTGAAGAAATATTATAGTTTAAGGGCACAACATGTACGTTTTAAAGTTCGAGAGACATATTAATATAAGTGACATAGTTTATTGAAAATTTGTGAAATTTGTTCTTTGATTAATTATTACCCTTTAGATCTTTTTCGTTTTCGTTTTGTTTTGTTGTACATGAAGGACTTAATATTTGAGCTTACTAGTTATGATTAGCTTGTCATTTCAATGTTACCATACGAACTATGTTTCCGCTTATGATTAAAAACTAGCTTTCATCATTTTACATTATTCAAGGGCGCCTAATGTACGAGACCATAAAGATATTGATGAAAATTATACTGTAAGTTATTTGTATGGATATTTAAGGATCGAATTACACAAATTAAAGGTCAATCGATGATCCAATTCGTAAATACTAGATTAGCAAAAATTCAATGCGAAACCAATTCATTAACTCTTCAATCCAATCCAATTTGAAATTCACAAATTTTGTGAATTGGATTCCATAAATTTAAAGAATGAGCCTTAAAATTAATTAAAAAAATTACAAATTAAGATTAACATCATATAACATAACATAGTTTGGTCTTTCGTTCTTTCCACGTTAAGGGTTAAATAATTATTTAAAAGAAAAATGTCCTTAAAAAAGATAGGAACAAAAACAAATAAATAAATAAATATAAAAAGAAAAAAGAACTTCAATATTTGGTCTTTATTCTTTTCATGGTAATGGTTTAATAATTATTTAAAAGAAAAAAATGATAATTTTAACTCGTTATCGATCTAAAATCTTCCCACTCTAATTCAATTCGAGGTATTGGTTGGATTAAATAGATTTGCCCATTTGATGAACACCAATATTACTTTGATATGTTACTTGTTTTAAGAATATTTAATGTTATTTTGATTTATGCTCTACTACATAATGTTTAAAATCTTATGTCTACTTTTTGTTATTTTTATTAAGCTTTAAAATTTGTAAAAAGACCAATTTCAACCTCTTAGGTGGAAGGCTCCAATTGTAAACTCGCGCTCCAATTTCAACCGCTTAATAGATTTGTATAGTAAAGATAGAAATTATAGTGGAAAATAGAAATTGTATAGGTAAAAGTCATAGGTGTGTACCTACAATTTAAATGTACAGGTTATTAAATTTACAGCATAAAGCCTCAAAAGTAAATCCATACAAAAGTAAGGAATCTCAAAGTCCGTTGATCAAGTTGCTTCTAACTTGCTAAAGCAGTTTATTCTGCTGCGATAACAAGGAAAGAATAATTCCCTGTATATGGCTTTTCTTTTTCTTAATAAAGACAATATGATTAACGAATAATTCCTTGCTTTCCTTTTTTTAAAGAAAAAGAACGAAAAAGAAGACAAGTACAGATATATATATATATATATATATTATATTATATTTATATATCTTCATTCTTTGTTGTTTGTTTAATTCCTAGCTTTAGCTATTCTTGAACAAAGAACAATAAAAAGAAGAAGAAACAAGAAAAGAAGATATATCGTTGTCTTTTTTTGTTTGTTGATTCCTATAGCTTTAGCATGTTAATTAGGAAACTAAAATTTCCAGACAGCCAAAGATTCACTTAAGAAACATTTGCACAATTTAAACTTATTGGATTTCTCTGTTTGTTTGCAACATATTCTATCAAAAAAAAAAAAAAAAACCAAATTAGTGATTCCTACACAGAAAATTTTTTTATGATACTTGATGAGATTGAATTCATGTAATGAATTGTTGTTAAAATATAACCTTATTAAAAATGCAGCAATTACGTGGGGTTTCTTCTTGGTCTTTTTTTCCCCCACCCTTTCCGGGGTCCAAAAAGCAATTATTTAGTCCTTCTAGAGAAAGTTATTCAAGAGAGGAAAATCTGGGTCTAACAGATTGGAATTCGCACAAGAAAAAGTTAGCTAATTTACATTATTAGATGTTTGAGCTCAGACTAATTTTGGTCGAAAGATCGAGTTGCTTGCAACAGTCTAAAGCAAGGTACTTGTAACCGTCTAAAGCATTTTATTCTGTTGCGATAACACGTAAAGAATAATTCCCTTTGTATTATGATTTTCTTTTTCTTTTCTTTTTTTGACTAAAGTTAATTCACGAATGATTCCTAGCTTTATCTTGTTTTTAAGTCAAAGAACGGGAAAAAAAAAAGAAAAAAAGAAGAAGAAACAAGTAAAGAATTTTATCCTGCCCTTTATTGCTTGTTGATTCGTAGCTTTAGATTGTTAATTAGAAATATGAACAAAGAGAAAACGATACATTTCCCAGGCAGCCAAAGATTTACAGAAAGCGAGTAATAATTCGAGAATTTATAATTTATAAATTTATGAGTGTGTATGATGATTAATTTATAAAACCTTTTGTTTTTTTTTTGGTACGAAGGTTGTAGTATACAACAAAATCCTCCAAGTGTTGTCTGAGATGGTAGATTGTACTCTCTATCAATCCCCATTTTGAAGGCTAAATATATACAAAATTTGGTACATGTAATTGAAGCCTGCAAATGAATTTTGGTATTATACTTTCAAAATCAAAAAATATATATATATTTTTTGAGTCTACTCAGCGTGTAGATTTGAGAATTCCCTACAAAATTAGAAATTGTAGGATATACGACGCTCATTTAATGACAGTTTCATACTAAAGGGAGAAAAAAACACAATAGTGTATGGAAAACAAGAAGACCGTTTTAGTGATGAAACTATGAAAATGCACATTTTTTAAAGCTAAATATCATCATGTTGCATTCATATTTCTCATTAAATCTCTTAATTATAGCATTTGTGTGATAATTAGTATTTTAATGTGTTTGTATGAAAATATATTAAAAAATATGTTTTTTGTGTGTTTTTACGTTTAATAATATTTTTAGTAATTTTTAGAATCATTTCTATGTGGTTAATGATTAATTAGTTTGTAAATAACCAAAACCATAAAAATAATATTGTGTGATTTTATTTTGAATCGTAAAATAGTTGTAAATAAATTTTGAGTTTGTAAATATGTTATTAAATTATTATAAAAATTATGTTTATAAAATAATTAATTTTAGTTTAATTATTTTATTTTAGATTTATAATCTGCAAGAAAATATAGCAAAACGGTAGAAAAACGAGCAAAAGAGGACCTCAAATGAATGAAAAATTAAAAAAGGGATAAAATTCAAAGCAGGACATGTGGCAAGCTCAGGACCGTCGAATCATACAACTCAATAGATCACAGCAGCCCCTAAGAATCGAGTACAACGCGTCTCACGTGTGCGTTTTTTCTCTTTCATCAAATCAGCCTATCTTTAACTCATCCAAAGGTTCAATTGCATCCCCTTATAGTGTCCAAATCTCAGCCGTAGGGTTTAGTCTTTGCTTAGGTTTCCACGCATCTGAAGGCCCACGCTACTTCTTCACCTCGTTCCTGTGTACTCTGCCTCATAGGATCAGAGAGCAAAATTTACATTCTTAATAGCTAATTTAGGCGAGGAAAAAGAAGAAACAAATAGAAAGCAATCAATCTATAGATCAGATTTGAATCTGATTGTAATGCCTCAAGGTGGGGCTTAACAATTTTTATTAAATAAAATGAAGATTAGAAAATAAAAATAAATCATCAAAGTAATTTGCCCGAGACTTAAATAAAAACTCTCAAAATAAAATAAAAACATAAACAAACTACAGTTTAATATAGCACCTTAAATTTTAATAATATAAAACTGTCATCATCATCATTTCAACCATCAACTGTAACGCTCCTAAGTGGGGGTTAACAGTTTTTATTAAATAAAATAAAGATTAGAAAATAAATATAA
>CAMOHE010052963.1:0-107707 GCA_946598075.1 Artocarpus hirsutus | reverse complement strand
CGCCAAAGTCTAGCAAAACAATTAGAGAGAGGAAGAGTACAAAAGACAGTACAAAACAGGTACCTGCAAAGCCAGCATATTGTGCCGGCTTTGAATTGTCCGTTGAAGTGGTCCACAGCATTGACTCCAGTTCCTTTGCACTGGGAACACGCCACAGCACCTGATAGTTTAGTCAAAGATTAAGAGTCCTGCCTACCTGAGATTTTCGACTACTATATATGCAAATGCAGTACATGGAGAGAAATTTGGTCAATGCATAGTAAGTTCCAAAAGAACATTGGACAACAGAACAAGAATTTCAGTCTCATCACAGGGAAATTTCATTGTTTTAAGTTTGCAATTAGGCCAAAAAATGTATCGATGAAAAGCTCTAAATTTTTCCTTGCCTTGCTATTGCGTGGCAATATAACAATAATCTACTAGTAGATGAGAAAAACATGCTGGGAAAGAACGCTTTACATAAAATGTATGTTTTCAGGGAGAAAATTATTTAAGAATGCTTAAGAGTTTCATTCTAAACTATCAAATAAATATTCAACACAATTCACTTTTTTTTTTTAAGTGGTAATACTCAAGAAGCCTACAAGTCCAACAAGCAGTTATGTCAACTGTCCTAAATCCAGGCAACAAAGGAAGAGACCAGTAATTCACTAACCATTTCCGTCACAATTAGAACACGCAAGGCTATTTGGTTTAGTTCTTCTGTTATCTTTTATAGCCTGTAAAAAAACAAAGATCAAAGTGAGCTCCAAGTAAAAGAACCGTCAAAGGAAAATTACCATGCACTTAGTTCCAAGTAATCTTTAGCTGATTTTTCCTTTTTTTTCTAATTTGCAGGCACAAGTCATCTTTAAACTCTTAAATCTGACTTATTTTGTGCAGCAACATATTTTTTATATATTTGTCAATAACTGACCATCTAGCTCTTCCCTAAGACTTATAAATAAGCAATCTTATCAGTCCGTCGTAATTCCCTCCTGAATTTTCTAGAGATTTTTACTTCATTTATTTATTTTTTTATTTTTTCATCCTCCAAACAAGTTTTGACAAAGACCAAGCTATATAGTAGCCCACTTTGCTTATGAACATTTCTTTGTAGTTCCAAATTGCCAGGAACCACCTTCAGCTTCCTACAATTTACTGGCGAAAACAGCTAAGCAAAGGGACTCAAGCCCACAATAAGATAGTTCAAGCAATGTCTTTGCAGTGAAAATTAACTTAAAAAAAAAAAAAAAAAACCCATTTTTTTAATAAGTGGACAAATGGGTTCTCTTGAAAATCTCTCACCTTGACCTCTAAAGACTGAAACTTTGAGGCTTTTGAGTGCTGAAGTACTTCATTTGCCCGAAGAACCTTCCCAGGAACCGAATTCCCTATAAACAATCCTGTCACAGATTGTCCAAAATCAATATTTATTTAGAATAAAATGTCGTGAAAAATCACCAGAAGAGAGAGAGAGAGGGAGAGGGAGAGAGAGAAACCTGGTTTGTTTGAGGGCTTCAAGGAAGAAACAGGTGTGAAACAAAGAGAGCTTGCCATTTACAAAGAATTAAAGTTTGAAACTTTTTTTTTCCTTTTTGAGCTGGGAATTTATCAGATGAATTCACCAGCTATGTTGTTTAGGCTTGAGGAGGGAGTGTTTTTGTCTTTTGTTGGTCACCAATACAAGTAAAATAGGAGTGAAACAGGATAAGGCATCGTTCTAACTATCTTCTCCAAGGGCCATCAAAACCCATGTCAACATTACCTTAATACCCTTAAAAAAAAGCCCCTTCTTACGTGCCACAGTAGGGGTGATGCTGAAAATTCACTCTGACCCTTTCATTGCCTCGAACCATTCAGTTTCTGCTCATAAAAAACTACAAAATAAGGGGAAAATTAATATAAATTAGGGGAAAAAAAAAAAAGAAAAAAAATGGCTAGTACTCTCTTGGCAGCTCCTTGTTCTCTCTGCTTGCAAAGTAAGTTAGACATGTCTGGTCTTTTATCAAGTTTTTCAGCTTGTTGCTTATTTGGATTTTGATTACAGAAGTAAATTCAGTTGAAAGGACTAGTGTGGAGATTGAATTATAGGCTGCAAATCTTATGTACAGTGCTTTGGTGAGGATGATATGTACAATGAGCTGACTAATTTTTTATTTTTTTTTCTTTGTTTCATTTCCAGCAGATAGGAAAGTGGGCCTAACGAATTTCAGAAGCTCATTTTATGGAAAACTCATGTACTCTCGATGTTCACTTGGAAGAAAATTAAGCAGAAGTCACGGCAACCACCTTGTGGTGGCCTCAGTGGTTTAATACTTCACCCTCCTACAGTTGAATTTTAGGCAAAAGCTTGAGTCATTCCCCAAAAACCAGCCCTACATGTAGCGTAACGTGACATTCATTTTATATAACATGGCGTCACAGGCACGCCAATTCTACACAAAAAAAAAAAGTCATTGTTATACATAAAAAACGTCATGTTACACAACCTACTTCTACGTGTTATGAAAGATTGAAGACAACCTTATATGTTTATGTCGTTTCATTGCAACAAACATGGCTAGTTTAACTTTCCAATAATTTAGATTTTGATATCTGCAACTAATGTGGATATGAATTTTGGCCAAAATTGCTAAAGGAAACCTTACTTGTGGAAAATGATCAAATGGGTTATGGTAGATAAATGTTGAGATAACTTTAGATAGGATTCTGGATAAGGAGCTATATCGTCTGCGCCACTTTTGGTGTGTTAGTTTCATGTTTTGCAGCTTGGAAGGAGAAAGGCAAAGACCAGAGAGAAGACCAGAGAGACGGTGATTCCCAACTTAAAGAATTCCTATAGTTCTACTGGGTGGGTTTGAGGATTCCCTTCCCATTTTAAACATGTCTAGTTGTATTTAAGCCTTTTAAGAGTCTGCTTTCTCTGTTTTAGTCAAGTTTAGGTATGTAAATGAGAAAAATTCTTGAGATTCACCTAGTTATCTATAATATCACCCTAATATCTTTCTCCTTCTTGGCTAGATAGGTGTATTTCTGTATCATTATTCACCGTTTAATGGCTTCAAAACGGGTCTAGCTGGTGGACTGGCTAATTTGGTACCAGCTGTGCCTGTTGGTCTTATTGGCTTACTGTTGGTGCTCCAGGTAGTTTATATAACAAGCCATTAAAATTGTCGCCGTACCAATAAATAGCTCGTAGAGAACTGAAAACACGATTTCTACTGTACGAAGAAAGAAAATGGTGGTTCTTACTTCTTATGGTGACTTTAGCATGAAGTAATTCAACTACTCTTCACTTTATACTTCACTGCATTCATTGTTTTTTCAAATCAGCTAACACTCTTATTTTTCTTTCCCCCAGACTACTAGAGTCAGATTTGTATTCGATGACAAGGCCCTGGTTTGTTTCTCAATCTTCTATAGAAATCTGTTTTAGATGATTGATTCTGAAACCATGTCATGCAAAGTTAGCTCGAGTGTATAAATATATTCTACTTACTACAATATTGGGTTGGAAAAAAAAAATTGTATGAGAATGTATGCTATCATCTCTTTGCTCACGTAATTTATGATTTCTTAACAAAATTCAGTTTCCAAGCCACCTGTTAGACACTGTGCCTTGATCTAGAGTTTCTCCTATGCTTACGTCTTAATATGTTTGGATAACCTGTTAAATTATTAGAATTTCTTGTCTACATCAATTTTTGTTGTTTTAGGAGGTAAAAGTAGGGGATGAGCTTCAGGATTCAGGTGAAAATGTCTTCATGGGCGGGAAGAACCGCTGGAAGTAAGTTCACTATTGCACCCATTGATTTCAGATTTTAACAGAAAAGTGATCGAAATCGCCAATTGGATCGACTACAGATATTCAACGTTTGTGAATTGGGAGCTTTGGTGGCCACACTTCCCTATTCTGGTGTATTTCAAAGAGAAACAAACTAAGCCTGAAGGGCAAATTCACTTCTTTCCAGTAATATTTGTAAGTTCCCAAGTAGGATCGATTTTACATTCGTTCATTTTGAGATGCAGTGTTTTTCTTATTTTCTGGTGTTGTTAATCACCTGCAGAATGGGAAACAACTTTATGATGTCATGGTCGAGAGAGCCGGCACTTCTCAGAACAGTGGACCAAAATTGCCTGGCCTTACAGTATTTTTGGGTTTTGGAATGGTCGGATGACTAATTCTAGAATTATGAGACTTTAAATTTTTTGATAGTTGTCTGTGTTTTTCTTGACCAATTTGCAAGAAAATCTTTCAGTCCCATACATGATTTCTTTCTCTTGCTGGTACAAGGTGTGCGCTTACATGTTGAAGCTAAATTCCCACATATAGACAATGTTGTTTTCCCTTCAATTTCTATGTATAAAGACAACTTGGATGCATTTACCTACTCTAGAAATATGGCTTCAAAATAGTGTCATATACTGCTGAATAATTTTTCACGTTATTATTTGTAAAACTATACGCCTGTACATGATTATTAGCACTCATTATTCACTTCCCCTACTTCATCTTGCAGGAGTTATTCATACCTTTTGCATATTGGATTTTGCGTTTTTCTTCTTTTATTATTATTTCAAATCCAGAACACACTTTTCTTATGAAATTTTGATGAGATTCTGTGAGTAGCTGAATGGAAGTCAGAATTCAGATGAAACTTTTACAAGTCATAGATGGATCAATCAAGAGTGCAAAGAATTTTACAATTAAAAGCTTCCAAGTACATCTTACAATACGAAGACAAAACTAGTAAAGCAAGCTACCCAACGTATCTTGTGAGCTAAGCAAGAAGCCTTTCTAAACCCGTATGTTTCTCCGAGCATCTGAGAAGCTTGCCTTCGAGTGCTATGTCTTCCCTCTCCGTGATTGTATTACAGTCGCATAAATCTTATCTTTAACAAACTTGTCCATACACTCGTGACAAAAAGACATCAATAATCATTTGTGACTGTTTCCACCAAAGAAAGAGCATATTCAAACTCGCAACAACCGCAGTTAGCTTCTAGTTTCATGTCGACCTCTGGTAAAAAAAAAAAAAAAATTATGTCAATCCGTCTTAGTGCAATGCGCATCTGTACCATGCTGAGTGCAGTGATTATATCCCACGGTGCGAAGAAAATCTCGAATCTCTTTTGAACTGCTGTTGCTGGCCTGCAACAACCGCTCGTCTTCTTCATATATAATATATGGGGCTTCACTTCCCTTTCTTGATAGTAATTTAGACGCTCCTTTAAGAACATGATACTCCCAACCCTGAACATCGATTTTTAGTAGAAGCACAGGTTCTGACTCGGGGATTACTTCATCAAGAGGTACGGACCTCACTTGAATTTCTATTTCTTCATTCGACTTGAACGCCAACTTTGCACCAGTGGCGGAAACCGCACTGTTGTCAAGCCGACCGACCAACTGGTATCATAATAAGGTATTTATTATTAGCCAAATAGCTGAAAAGAAGACTTTGGGTGGCATCCTAAGCAAAAAGCAATATGAACATGATTTTCCTTAAAGATACCAAAATAGTAATTGAATCTAGACTACCAAAGGATTCAAGTTTGATGTCTTAATTGAACTAGCCTGGCAACTTCTATCAAAAAACATGCCCTTATATCTCTCGAAACATATTTCAATCACGCTTCAAACATATTCGCCAATGAACCATCATGACCATTCTATTATCACTCCACCCAACTTAAAAGGCCAATGACAATAAAAATGTTATCCTTTAAATTTCACATCGACTAATGATGATTACTTTTTTTTTGCTAATCATCGACTAATCATGATTACTAAATAGACCAATTATTCAATACATGGCAGGTGACCAAATTTTCATAATACCCAAAACTCATAAAATATGTACAATTCTTGGATTCAATCTACACTTGAGATACTAATCTTAAACCACCATAATAAAAATCTAGAAGGCCAATATTAAAAATGTTAGCTTCAAATAATTATATAAAATCTTCACTTAATATAATAAAAATCTACAAGCAAGATCTTAAAAATGTTACCTTCAAATAATTACTTAAAATCTTCACTTAAGATAACAAAAATCTAAAAGCACAATCTTAAAAATGTTAACTGCAAATAATAACTAATCTTCACTTAAGATGTCTAATTCCAAATCAACGTAACAGACAATTTTGTGGTAGGATATGAAAAATAATAATAATAATAATAATTAAAAAAATAAAAGCCCTCATCCGTGGGACACTATTTATATCACTCTAAATTAATAAGACAATTTAATGGAACAAAATGAAGACCTAGCTATTTATAACTGTGCTCTGCTCTATCAGGAAGTTTTTTTTCTTTTTAATTTATCAGAGAACTCTCTTAATATGAATCTAAAACAATAATGTTAAAAATGTGAACTTCTAACACAGCTATCTTAGTAATGTAACACACTTGCTCTATATCAAAAAGAAAAAGAAAAACTATACATTACAAAAGGAAATATGAAGAAAAACAATTACCTTATGGAAGGTAATGTTACCAAGACGATCGGAAGCAGCAGCTTCAAAGACAGTAACCAAATGCCCAATCCGGTTCAAGTAAATCCCATCACAAATCCTCTGCAAATTCTCAAATACAGGCTCGAAAACCAGAACTTTAAATCCCATAACCGCGGCGGCGAAGCTCGCCATGCCGACATTGCCTCCGACATCAACAACAAGGCCGCCTCGCCTGCGTTCGTCGCCCTTGAACCGCTCGAGAATCCCCTGAATCGTCTCCGAGATGTCCGGCTTCCGAAAGGGCTTTCCTTTCAGCATCCTCACGATGTTCTTGTGCGGCTTCTCCGGGAGATTTCCCAAGTCGGCGAGCGAGTAGAGGAACGGGTGTTTCAGCCCTTCGACGACGTTCGCGATTACGGGGTGGGATTGAGGGCACTTGAAGCAATCGAAGGGTTGAATTGCGTGGAATGGAGATTCGGCCTTAATTAAGAGGTTGGAGGAGCTACGGATAGGGTTAGGGTTTGGGTTTGAGGAGGTGGAGAAGAGGAAGAAAATGACGAGGAGGAGAGTGGCGGAGAAGAGGAGGAAGAGAGATTTGGGGGAGACAAGCTTCGAGCCTCTGTCTCTTTTCCAGGCATTCGCCATGGGAAGATGATATGATCTAAAATTTTGAGCTTTTCTTTGTTATTTTCCTAAGAGAATGTGGGGTTTTGTTTGTTTCCCGGGAAATTAGTATTGGATTTTTGGATCTGCTTGGGTAGTGCTGTGCTGTGAATCTTGGAGTGGAGTGAGCGCTGAAGGGAAGGTGTGAAAGGAAGACACCGCATGTTTTCATTATTTTGCCATTGGTTCCTTTCTTTTACTTGTGTTGCACTTACGCCCCATTTTTTTTTCATTTAAGTCCTCGACATTACAATTTTCGAGCATGTTGGTCATATTTCGGATGGATTAGTTACATAATTATATCTCTTAAATATTAACTATTTTTTCATCTTTTCTTCTATTTTTAGAAACTATCAAGTATCCTTTAAATTAAAAAAAAATAAAACAAATTCATTCCTATAAATATAAAGATTGAGTAAAACAATATAATTATCTTTTAACAGTTATAAAAAATATTTTATAGATTTAAAATCATGGAAAATCTTAAAACAAAATATCAAATTTCAAAAAATATAGTAAGTTTCATGGCTTTTTCAATGTTAATTTTTTTCAAATCTCAATACAAAATATATTTCAGAAACAAATTAGTTCCCATTGAGGTTTTTTGCGTTATCATTGTGTTTTCTATCCAAATAATCTACAAGGGATAAAATTAAATCAATTTTTTAAATTTGTAATTTTCAAAAAGTGATAAATAAATCAACAGGTAAATTACAATGTTGTACCCTAAACTATTTACTTATTACATAATGCATCTCGAACTTTTAATCTTAGCAAAATACATCTTGAATTTTGAAATCGTTGGCAATCGAGATCTAATAGAATTAGAATTACAATCACAAATGTATTTATGGAGATCTAATTAACAAAAAGAAAACTCACCTAAATAATTTTAATATTCTAAATAATTCTGAGAGATAAATACAAATTTAAGTCAAAATTAAATCCTAAAATTTAAACTTGGAGTATTTTTATGACTAAAGGGTCAAACATGGGACAAAGAACATAATTAGGAGTGTTAATTGTAACATTTTAAAATTTGAGGACTAAAATGGGACAAGAAATCTAACTTGGAGGCAAAAAGTAAAATTAACCTTTTTTTTAAAAGCAATTCTATTTAACCCCATAGGGTTACAGCTTTGCTACTAACAAAACAGTGGGACTTAGTTTAAAAAATATAATATATATTAGACTGGGGCCCATAATTTTATAAGTAACAAGGTTTCAACTAATGGGATGAAAAGGGTTTTTTTTTTTTTTTTCTTTATGTTGCTTTTCAGCTAAAAATCGCGTGTCTTAAACAAATAAGAACAAGAGAACTGATAGAGAACTTTCCACCATTAAATTGGTCCATAACTTTTGTTTCTTCACCTAGGAATATTGCATTCAGTTTTCAGTTTCACCTTTTGGGCAACCAAGGCTTCTTAGCATACCTTGGCAGTTGGCACTGAATAATCAAAGACCGCCAATGGTGTGAGATCCTTGCTCTTTTTGCATATCTGTTGCTTTTTCCATCTTGGTTTTTGTTCAATAATTACCCAAAAAAATGCATTATAATGTTTTGTTATTTATGTTGATTGCTGAAGGGACTCTCTGGTGCAAGTCTTGTTATAGTTTGTTTAGTTTCTTCTGAAATTGCTTGTTCCAATGGCTATGCAACTCCAGAGAGATTCAATGTCTTAGATTATGGAGCTATAAGTGGCGGCACCAAAGATAATTCACTAGTAATTTTTTCCTTTTTCTGTAAATTTTTGATGTCAGCATAAAATGAATGTTTTTACCTTTCCAAGCACATTTATATATTTGTTGTTTTACTATTGTTACGCATTTTGACGGCTTGGAATGCAGCCTGTAATAGCTCAGGAACCGAAAATCCTAGTGTAGTGTTCCAGAAAAATATTTTTTGGCAAAGCTAAGAGCAACAAATCTATGGTAGAGTCATAAATTTTTCTGACATATGCTGTTCTAACTGTAGTTTTTCATACAAATTGTTTTTTATGTTCTAACTGTAATTTGGGAAAGATACTAGGCAGCATTGTGGCACCAACCTCACCTAGTGCATGGGAGGGGCTCAACCCGAGTCAATGGCTGGCTTTCTGGGGCATAAACAGACTCAATGTCGCCGGTTATGGTAGCGTCGATGGTCAGGGCAGCTGTTGGTGGGGTCAGTCATGCCGGTATCATCCCAACCTGGTATTGAAATTGAAAAAAGATTTCCCATCGCCAACAACTATGACACCACTCTTATGTACATTTCTTCTCTGCCCAATATCTCAGAATGGAAGTACTTGACTGGCTCCAACGGTAAGATTATTTCTCATTATTATTTGTTTTAATTTTTATAATTCATGCAGAAAATGGGCATTACAAGATTGAAAAAGTTTGAAGAAGTTTTTCTCACTTTTTTTTTTTCATTTTTTTCATTTCCCCCTAATAATGTACTGCAGGCAATTAAGTTTGTGTCATGCAAGAACAGCAGCCTCATGGACATCAACTTCATTAACAGGCCCCAAACCCACTTGTCACTAATGCGTTATGATAGCATCGAAATCAACAATTTGACAATTGAAGCTCCTGAAACCAGCCCCAATACTGATGGCATCCACATCCTCGCCTCTCACAATGTGATTATCTACGACATTGCCATAAGAACCGGTAACTTTTCATCTTATAACATCATAATCCTCTTTCCTCCTCAATCCTTTATCTTTACTTCTGTGTTAGAAAACAAAAACAAAAACAAAACAAAACAAAACAAAAAAAACAAACAAACAAACAAACAAACTTGTATTGTGTTTGTGACAACAGGAGATGATTGTATCTCCATTGGAGACAATACTTCAGATATCCATCTCTTTATTCAATGTGGACCTGGCCATGGAATAAGGTAATTCTATGTAAAACAATAAATTCATAGCATTGCATTACTTTCTGTGAAAACAATATCTGGGTTTACCATTTCCTCTCTTGTTTGTGAACAGCATTGGAAGCCTGGGGGGAGAGAACATTGTGCAGGTAGAGAACGTTTTTGTTAGTAGAGTTTATGTTAAGGGAACTACAAACGAAGCCCGGATCAAGACATGGCAGGTATAGGGGGCAATATATTAGATTCGCAGATGTTTTAAACACCATTAGCCCCTTATCCCGTATTGACAATAGTCTTTCCGCCGAGGTCGGAAAGTATTATGTTCGAGACATGATATTCCAGCAACATTATTCCGATTCCGTGAAGAACCCAATAATTATTGACCAAAACTACTGCAACATCAGGGGTGCCTGCGAAGAACTGGTAAAACTTTAACAAAAAATTTCATTATACATGCCTGACTGTCAAATTCTTTTGTTTTTTTGGTCTTTTGGCTACAGCATACTGGAGTTCAAAGAAGTAATGTGGTCTTCAGTGACTTTTACGGGGCTTCAAGCATTGATGTGGCGATAAATCTCGACTGCAGCCGAGCGGTTTCTTGTACCAGAATATTGTTGACAACAATACAGCTTAAGTGGAACAAACCTGGACGCAATCTCACTTCTAGCTGCACCAATGCTCATGGTTATAGCTTGGGAATGGTCGAACCAAGCTCTTGTCTTCAAATTTGATTGTAATCTTACCATGTTGTCTTTCCCAAAAGATTTGGGGTGTCTAGGTTTTGCATTCTTAGCGTGCATATAAAGAAGGTGCACGTCAGGACTTCAATTCCTTTTAAAATTGGTGCTCGTTTGGTTCATAGGTTTGAATAAAAAGTTTGAACCGACAAAGCACACAGTGCATCTACCATTGTAGATCATCCAAGATTGGTATACAACTATGGTTTCGGCGTATCTATTATTTGTTCAACATCAGTTGAGGTGAGGCAGATTCACAAGCGATACATAGCACTCATGCATTGTAGAGAAGGATACAGAAATCAAGACATTTGAGAAGCATCCATCCCTGTACTTCTCTGAAATTTTGTGAAATAATGTGGTCGTAAACGAACCTAGAGACTGATTTTACAGACTAATTTGAATGATACAGAATTATATTGAACTTAAATTATCATAATATAAAAGAATTCAAATATTTGAATACACAAAAAGGTAGGTAATTTATAGTCGAACTAGATAAGATGAAATTTCCAACCGTCCTGAAAAATTCTCACGATGCCAAGTTATGAATTGTCATTTCCTTGAGCGAAGTTACTAATCTCCGAAATACCCTAAGATTGTGTCCTACTTTATCCTGAGATGTTAAGGAACCAAAAATAATATTTAGAATACATTCGCACAAAAAAAAAAAAAAAAAAGGATCAAAGAGAGGACATAGAAGAAGGCTGTAAGAATTATACCTCACTAAGCAACTCAAGTCGTTCCAAAGTTGGAAGTAGCTTTCCACTAATTAAAGACACGTCGTCTTCCGAGTCAGACCTGAAACCAAACGTAATTGCTTTTGTAGCTCCACTAGCAGGCGCAACAGGACTGCCCCAACAGAACAATTAACCAAAGAAATAAAAAAGTCAGCCAAACATAATAGAGAAAAATGAATTCTGCATTGGTAGTAGGCGCTTCCAGTTATCCTAATTTGGATGTGAAGCTTCAAGCTCACTTGCAATATAGTGCCCTCATTTAAGTTCAACACTGTATGGTGTTCTCGTGAGGATCAAAACGTTATAGACCCAACCCTAAGAAAAAAAGCTCGTACCTATCCTTAAGATGGACCAGGATGATATTCAGAATCTGTTCGGCAATTGGGAGCAACAAGGTGATTAACTGATCCCTGTTGCCAACGATCTGGCACATTTCCACCATTGCAACATACCTCCTGGAAGATTGGGGAGGAAAAACAAATAGAAAAACAGAGAATTACCAAAAAAAAAAAAGGGAAAGAAAGAACGAAAGAAAAAAAACCATTTACAATGGAGCTTCATGACAAACTATTGAATAAATATGTGATTGCTGACTGATGTCTAATACCATTGAACTAAAGCAAAATATAATTGCTACAACCAGCATAAAAATCAGAAAAATCATTAATAATGAGTTTGGGAGAAGAGTTAGAACTCTAACATTTGAGCCACATTGTAGAATGTGAGGTTTACACTAACATGTCTTTACTTTACACTATATCATGTGAGAGCTTTACACCGGTTGTGGTTTGAACACTAAATTTCAAACCACCCTCCCAAACACCCTAATTTCATGAAACAAGATATGCGGTTTTAGATTTTTTTTAAAAAAAAGTGTACATTTGCATAAAAGCTTAATTATACGACACCATTAAACCAAGAAGATACAGGTGAATGACCGGACGAGTGATAGACAAGGAATGATGAATATGCTTATTTTTACTTCAGCACACAAGGACCAAAAACAACAAAAATCAAAGTAATCATCTAATGTGTTACACAGCAAGCAAGATAAGAGCAGAAAGTTAAACATAAAAATAAAAACACACACACATACACACACACACAAAAACAGACAAATTTACCGTTTCTGTATATTGTCAGATGAGGAAACACAATCTCGCCTAGCACACATGTTGATAATTTCATCCACCTCCTGTCTTGAAAGTTCATTTATATCTCGAATCTGTAAACCATAATCAAAATATTACTTTTAATCTGATGTTGTATAATCAGAATTCAGGAAAGTGCGCGCGCGTACACAAACACACAAATAAATAAATAAATAAAACATAAACTAAAAACAAAACAAAACCAAAACCCTTAATCAAGTTTACCCTGTTCATTAATAGGGACTTTTCCTCTGCAGCTCTTTCAAGAGCAGTTGTCACAGAATTAAGAAGAGAACCAAGTAAGCTCAATGAGCGCTGTTGACTCCGCACAGAAGTGTGGTAATCAGACATGACATTTGAAATCTGCAATAATACAAGAGAAAAGTTAATTATGAGTGAAACAACAGGTGAGCAAAGAGCTAATTTGCCCAAACATGAATACATCTACCTGCAGTCTCAGGGATTTTTTCCTGACGAGGAAATATAGATAAGAGTTGAGGTTGAAGCATACTCGAAACCTGTTTAGTTCTGATTTTCTCTGATTCTGGTATTTTTCCCATGATCAAAAGAGAAAGGAAGAGAAATGAGAATAGAATTTAGAAATGAGTGAATATTGATCGAACATAAAAAATAAATATTTTAAATGCCTTAGATAGAATTATCAAACCTCCAGAGACCGAACTGATTGGCAGTAGGTAGAAGTCTCAAAATCAGACGAGAATAAAGCATGCATCATACCAAAAAGCCCTTGAACAAAGCCACAATCATCACTCTCTTCATAAGGCCAAACCTAATCCCAAAACCAGAAAAGACAAGATTAAAAATAGAAAGGGGAAAAAGAATCTACTGCTTTGCATATTACTTGTCAAAGAACTAGAAGCTTGTTATTAATGCAAAGGGACACGAAACAAAACTTAATTAACAGTAAAGAGGAGATAATAACTTTTTTTATCATTTGCAAATCCACCGAAAGAGTGCAAGAATAAAATTTTCTATATTTCTCCCAAAACAGTTATGGGCCTCAGACAGTTCAGATAACACTACATCAGCAAAATAATGCAGCTGAATATAACTGAACTGTTGCAGTTAAATCAAGAGGAGAAGCTAAGCACCCAAGCTTGTTTGACATGTCCTTCTTTCCCTTTTCCCTTGTCAAGTCCATAAAAAACACAATAAGAAGTTTTACCTTGCTAAGGATACCAACAACAAGATTGATCTGCTCCATTGTCAATTCGTCAGCCTCTGAAATGTCTTCACGAAGAACTCTATCAAAGAGTGACTGGTGCCCTTTGACAAAATCTATTACTTCACGGACAATTTTGTTCCTCACCTATTTGAAATTAACTTCAAGTTATGAAACAATATCATGAATGCACTTGAAATAAGAAGACAAACAGAGAAAACTTGGGACAATGTGAAGAGAGAGGATTATTAAAAACTACAAAGTAATACCGTCAAAAGAGCAGAAAATATGACCACTGGCGGGTGGGGTGACAAACAAAAAGAAGAAAATAATATGCAAATATTCCTTTATTTGAGTAACGATGTTGACAGGACACATCTCTGAATTGTTTAATCAGATAACGATGTTTTTCAAATTGCCAGTTAAACCCACCCAAGCAGTTCGTAGAGTTAAATTTCTTTGTCAAAGAAACACGTTGATCTCTAAAAGTTGAATCATTTCAAACTCTAAACACACGTGACACTCAATCGCTACTCCAAGATATACATTTAGCATAAAAAACACATTAAAGTATATGAAAAATTACTTGTAACGCCACCCGAGAAATTACAGTAAATAAAGTTTAATATCGAACACTCACTTATATGAAAAATTTATGAGTATTAACTCGCAAAATTCAGATTTGTGTAAATGAAGGGTCTCCTATTTGTTTAAGCACTATTTCATATACCAAGAACCTTTCACAAGAGAACCACAAACTCAGAAAGCTTAAATGAGAACTAGCATCATCTAATATCTTTACTGCATCCACATCCCTAAGTCCGATAGGAAACAACAGATTTCTTCTTAGAAAAAAGAATGCAAAAACAAATGAAGGCTGACCTCAAGAAATTCAGATGTATCAATCAACGACGTTAGTGAAAACACTAATCTCAGCACAGGAGTTACGATCATCCGTTGTTTGTCAAAATCTACAGCCACATCCCTTCGCATCTTTGCGTCAACCCGCCTCAAACTTCCCTGGCAGTCAATCAAAAGTTAAAAAGTGGGTGTGGCATAATCAATAGGATGGATGAGCACATAGTAGTTACCAGAAAGTTGATGGCCTTGCACGAAGAAATATGTTCCAGAGCACCCATGGAAAAGAGAACCTGGGCTCCAGATTTCCCATACTTGTGGCTAATTCTCAAGAGTAAAGCAAGTTCAGCCTCGAGAGTACATGCTTGCTGCAATGAGTTCATGAAATGCCCACCATCCTGAAAATAAATGTTGATATTATATAAGCTGCTGTCCAAACAAAAATTTTGCAGTACAAGTCAGACCACGCAGGACACCTTAAAGATCAACCCTACTAACTTGTCCAATCAAATCCTTTCCTTAAAGGCAACTTAACCTCGGGTTATGTAAAGTTTGGCATTAACCGGGTCAACATAGGTTGGTTTATGAATTGGTATAGAGCTTAGAAATTTTTGTTTTATAAGTTCCAATATCAGGAACTTACTCTCCCGTAAAAACATTAACTATTTCCATTTCCCTTGTTTAATTTGCATTAAATTATTAACAGCCAATGTCCAAACATAAACCAGGACTTATGCTTATTTAACCAGGAAAATAAAATGAGGCAAGAAAAATAAATAATAACGTGTCAGGTTTTACTTGAGAAACATTCTGCTTCACAACAAAAAGAAAAACAGAGGGTTAAAAAAAGGGGCAGAGAGAGAGCGAGAGGACAAAACCAAAAAAAAAAAAAAAGGAACAAAAACGAAAACCAGAAGAAACAATAAACAAAAACACAACAAAGCGGGCAAAGCAAAAGGCGAATAAAATGAAAACAAAAGGCAAATGATGTCATGACCCCAAAATTATGTTAAATGATTAAATAGAAAACTAGGATAAATCAAATTAAACCACGTAGGAATCTGTAAGAATTCTGCTTTAGATTCGGTTGTTAGGGAGTTAGTTATTTGGAACTATTTTCTCTATTTATTTTAAAAAAATATAATTAATAATCTAGAAGAAAGGCCTACGTGCCTTAAATCTAGGGTTAGTTTACTTTATTTCTTGGTTTGTAGGAGTATAAGATTCTATCAACTCCTATATATACCGTTGTTAATACTTGAATAAAAAATCAAAATAAGTTGTTCATGCTGGAAAATTTCATGGTATGCGAGCCAGGTTCTCTATATCGCACACCTCTCTCCTTTTTTTTCTAACTCACGGCGATGAGCACTGAGAAGAGGGTCCCGAGTTCAAAACAAGAGACGTCCTTGTGAATGACATCCCAAGCACCAGTTCCAACCCAGGCGACAGCTATTTCTCAGTCCTTTGCAGACGAGCAGTCTCTACAGATAACAAACCACAAGCTTGATGGGCGAAATTTCCTCCAGTGGTCCCAATCGGTTCTTCTAGTCATATGTGGACATGGCAAGATGGGTTACATCTCAAGAGAGATTCAAAAACCCAGTCCTGGTGATCCCTCGTACGCCTCATGGGAACTCAATAACTGCATCGTCATGGCGTGGTTGATCAACTTCATGGAACCCCACATCAGTCGCACTTACCTCTTCCTCCGTACAACAAAAGCTAACTAGGACGCAGTGCGTGAGAATACTCAGACCTTGAAAACGCCTCTCAGATTTTTGAGATAAAAAATAAACTTAAAGACACGCGACAGGGCAACCTTGATGTGACTAAGTATTACAACTCCCTTCAAACTCTATGGCAGGAACTCGACATGTATTATGAAGGGGCGATTTGGAAGATAACGTCAAATTCAAACATCATCTTGACAAGGAGTGCCTGCATGAGTTTTTAGTTGGGTTGAATAAGGACCTGGATGAGGTCCAAGGCAAGATTCTAGGACGAAGGCCGCTTCCATCCATTGGTGAGGCATTTTTAAAAGTACGACGGGAGGCTAGCAAGCGCCGTGTCATGCTCGGAAAAGGAGATCAACCAATGACTGCAGCTGGAGAACGACCGGCCGAGACCACATCTCTGACAATTAAGACTCTTTCTGACCGAACTAAAGGAGATCAAAAGGATAACTCACGTGCAAGACGCCCTTGGTGCAACCACTGCAACAAAGCTGATCACACTTGGAAGAAATGCGGGGACCTCCACGGCAGACCAGCAAACGTCAAAGGCAGAGGTTCGAGCAACAGAAATAAAAGCTATCATGTAACTAAGGAAGAAAAGGCCGAGACTTTGGGTGTTGATGAAGAACAAGTCAGTGTATTCCTGGGCAAGAGCCCGCTTGAGCAGCTCCAAAAACCTCTTAGTCAACCCACCAACAATCATTCAACCACTGCAGTGTGCAACTTTGCTCAAAAAGGTATGGCCTTTCATGCACAACAAGACACTCAACAACCCTGGATATTTGACTTTGGGGCCACCAACCACATGACAGGTAACCGGTCCTTATTTAGTTCTTACCGACCATGCTATGGGAGCTCACGGGTAAAGGTAGCTGATGCCACATACTCTGCGATTTTGGGCAGAGGTTCCATCCGATTGTCCGACACAATTACTCTTAAAACAGTTTTATATGTCCTCAGTCTAGACTGCAATTTGATTTCTGTTAATAAACTGACAAAAAGACCTTGGCTGCATTACAAAATTTTCCCCCTTTTGGTGTAAATTGTAGAAGCAAAGATCGGGGAAAACGATTGGGACTGCTACAGTGGAAGATGGGCTCTATTTGTTTGGGGATGATGGACATGCCGAGAAACAAGCTTTGAATACCGAAACTGCGTCTTCCTCTGTTTCTAGTGACAATGTAATAAGGCTGTGGCACAATAGGTTAGGCCACCCAAATTTCTTTTACTTAAAACGCTTGTTCCCAAAGTTGTTTATCAACAAAAAACCAAGTTCTTTTCATTGTGATTTTTGTAAATTGGGAAAACTATCTCGAACATCGTTCCCTGCTAAACCTTACAAAGGGTCTCGTCCATTTGCCTTAATCCATAGTGATATCTGAGGTCCTTCCCGTGTTAAAAATATTACTGGAAATGGCTGGTTTATAACCTTTATTGATGATCACAATCGAATTTGTTGGCTCTACCTCCTCAAAGAAAAATCTGAGGCAAAAAAAAATTTTCAAATATTTCACTCCATGATCAAAAACCAGTTTCGAGCATCAATTCAAATATTTCGTACTGATAATAGGAGAGAGCACTTTAATTCACTCCTAGGTGATTATCTAGCAACTAATGGCATAATACATCAAAGTTCCTATCCTGACACACCACAGCAAAATGGTGTCTTAGAATGGAAGAATCGACATCTCCTTGAAGTTACTAGGGCCTTAATGTTCACTATGACCAAACCAAATTACCTTTGAGATGAAGCAATTTTAGCAGTAGCCTCACATCTCATTAACAGAATGCCTTCTAGAGTGCCAAATTTTAACTCTCCATTGTCAGTCTTGTTAAAGGATTATCCCACATTTCGACCACTTTCTGATCTACCACTCAAAACTTTCATATGCAGCGTCTTTGTTCATGTACCCAATCAACACAAATCCAAACTTGAACCAAATTCAGTCAAATGGGTGTTCATAGGATATTCTCCCACTCAGCGTGGCTTCAAATATTATTCACCTACACTTCACCGTGTGTTCCCATCCATGGATGTGTCATTCAATGAGTCACAACCTTATTTTTCCAAGCCTCCTCTTCAGGGGGAGACACTAAGTGAATATGAGCCTTGGGAACCAACTCAGTCAGTCACAGACATTTCTTTTCCATCTCACTTGACCCCTCTTCCCCTTTTGTTGCCCATGGGTGACCAAGAAACAGGGGGACAACCAATATCTTCATCCACCTCATCCACTTTAAATCACTCAAGTCCTTGTCCTTAAACTCGGTTAAATCATCCTAACTTGCTTGTTTACTCACGAAGAAATCATCCTCAGAAAAAGGACAACTCCGAAGCTCAACAACCTCAAAAGTTGAAACTAAACTTAGCTCCTAGCTCTGAGATATTTGAGCCTGCAACTCATGATGAAGAACCTCCCTATACTAGTGTCATAGATATGACTTCTGGTGATCTGTATTTACCGATTGCATTCAGAAAAGGGACACGATCATGTACTCAACATCCGATTTCCAAGTTTGTTTCATATGCAAAACTGGCTCCAGAATTTCGAGCTTTCACCACATCTGTGTCCAAAACAGAGATTCCAAAACGCATACAGGAAGCTCTTGCAAATAAAAATTGGAAATAGGCAGTCTTGAAAGAAATGGGAGCCTTGGAGAAAAATGGTACCTGGGAAATTGTTGAGCTATCTAGTGGTAAGAAGACTGTTGGGTGTAAGTGGGTGTTTACAGTGAAGTACAATTCAAATGGAAGCATCAACAAGTACAAGGCGAGACTTGTAGCCAAAGGTTTTACGCAAACCTATGCATTGAATATCAGAAGACATTTGCCCCTGTTTCAAAGCTCAACACAATAGGGGTCCTACTGTCATTAGCAGCCAATCTTGACTGGCCACTCCAGCAATTAGATGTAAAAAATGCTTTCCTTAATGACAACCTACATGAGGAAGTCTATATGGATCTCCCACCGGGATTTGAAAAAAATCCACACTTGGCATGCAAACTAAAGCAATCACTCTATGGACTGAAACAGTCTCCAAGAGAGTGGTTTGCGAAATTTACTCAAGCAGTAAAAGGTCGTGACTTTGTCCAAGCATAAACAGATCATACACTCTTCTTCAAGCATTCTAGAAAGGGAAAAGTTGCTATCTTGATAGTGTACGTGGATGACATTACCATGACAGGAGATGACGAGGAAGAGCTTAGCAGATTGAAGAAGTACCTAGCAAAGGAATTTGAGCTCAAAGACCTCAAGACTTTGAGGTATTTTTTGGGGCATGGAAGTCACAAGAAGCAAGGCAAGAATTGTGGTTTCTCAAAGAAAATATGTGCTCAACCTTCTATAAGATTCAGGAATGTTGGGATGCAGACCTGTTGACAACAATACCGAATGTAAAGCTTGATAACGAGGGAAGTGAAGAAGAGGATTGTGAGCAGTACCAAAGGCTAGTAGGGAAATTGATCTATCTTTCTCATAGAAGGCCAGATATTGCATTTGTTGTGCGCATAATTTGTCAATTTATGCACTCACCCAAGAAAAACCACCTTGAAGTTGTCAACAAGGTGTTAAAGATATTTGAAAGGTTCATCGGGAAAGCGGCTGTTCTTCAAGAAAGGTGATCACAGACTAATTGAAACTTATACTGATACTGATTGGGCAGGATCAAGTGTTGATATGAGGTCTACTTCTGGTTACTGCACCTATGTCTGGGGAAATCTAGTAACCTACAGGTGTAAAAAGCAAACAGTGGTTGCCAGAAGCAGTGCAGAGGCAGAATTTCGGGCCTTAGCTCATGGAGTGCGTGAAGGAATTTGGCTGGAAAGACTAATGGGTTAACTAAGGATTCCTATATACTCACCAATGAGGGTATATTGTGACAATAGAGCTGCTATGAGCATAGCATGAAATCCGGTACACCACGACCGCACCAAGCATGTTGAAGTTGACCATCATTTTATTAAAGAGAAGATTGATAGTAAAAGAATCTGTTTGACATATGTTCCAACCAAGGTACAGACATCGTTACAAAAGGACTTCACAAACCAAAGCACGAGGATTTAGTTGGCAAGCTGGGAATGCATGATATCTACATACTAGTTTGAACGGGAGTGTAGGAATTCTGCTTTAGATTCGGTTGTTAGGGAGTTAGTTATTTGGTACTATTTTCTCTATTTATTTAGAAAAAAAATATAATTAATAATCTAGAAGAAAGGCCTACGTGCCTTAAATCTAGGGTTAGTTATACTTTACTTCCGAGTTTGTAAGAGTATAAGATTCTGTTCAACTCCTATATATACCGTTGTTAATACTTGAATAAAAAAATCAGAATAAGTTGTTCATTCTGGAAAATTTCAGAATCAAGTTGCCAGAAGTAGTAGCAACTTAAGATTGGACAAGTGAAACACCTGAAAGGAAGCATTGCTGATGTTTGTTAAGCAAGACCGTAGAAAACCCCTGCTCTGGAGTTGGCTTAAAAAATATCTTTCATGATCCACGCAAATCAATGCATCCAAAACATATAGCGCAATCGTCTTCCCAGGTTCACTGCCTTGAGTTACATCCTTTATTACCTGAAGAATTGCAAGTAAAATAATGTCAGGAGCCTACTTATGAACTTTAACATATTGATATTTACCAAGGTAGGTAAGTAAATGGAATCGTAAAAAACAGTCAACATAGCAAAGATGTTAAGCCCCTGCCAACATGTACAACAAACCAAGACCATAAACTCAATAACGTACGTGCAGCTAAATTATCAGTTCTTAATCTCATTATGATAGCATACAGTTTTTATATTAACATTTTAAGAAATAAGCATTGTTGAAACTGAAAAAATGTTAATAAAAGCATATAATCAGTTTAAAACTTCAAAATTGTTGGCTCCAAATGTATCGTTAATTAGTTATAATAATCATTATCTCTTGTGCGTAAACCCATTCTTCTAAGAACTCCCATTCCTATACTCGGCAATCAAAAACAACCGCCTAGTGAGTAACCTTCATGTTGAATTAAACTAGGATCCCATTAACACTCTCATTTCTAAAGATACAATAGCTGAAAGGTTTCTTCAGCCATTATTGATACAAAATTGCAATAAACACTTAGTGGTACCAAATAACGAAGACAGGAACATGTCACCCACCAAATCCAAAAGTGACTGAGCCTCTTTTCTTAAAACAGAAAAATTGGCATGAGCAAGTTCCGCTTGTTCTTTGTTGATCTAGTAAAAAAAACATAACAAGTTAATTACTAATTTCATAATACTTTTTAAGAATCATCTATGCGGAAATTTGCACCAAGATTGTAGAACTAGACACCTTATGGAGATCTAGATCTTCACTATCTTGCTCATCAAGTAGCAAGAACTGCAGAACAGTCTTTGGGACATCAGGATCAAGAATATGCTGGCAATACTGAAAATAGCCAAGTAGCAGTGCATATTGGCTGAAAATAAAATGAAAAATGAAGGTCAGCTGCTGACTAGAGAAGTTCACAGCAAATATTATTGTCCTTCTGACCACCGTACCGTCTCCTTAAGGCCTCTGACGATTCATGCCTAAGAACTGCCAGTATAAGCTTAAACAATATTGAATGACAGGCGCCATTCGATAACTGTTTCACCGTGAGAACATCAAGATATGCTGCACTATCAGAATTAAAGCCACTGGGGCATAAAAACCTTTCATCTCGTAATTTGGCCATGCATGTCAGCGCAACCTAAGAAATTTTAAGCCATCGTATGTTAACTCCAAAAAGTGGAAAACATTTCAAATTCTACTACATTTAGAATGTTAAGCCTGTATAAATAAATGTACCTGACACAATATAAATGCCATTTTCAATGAACAGTCAGGAGAAGCAGATGCAGTCAGGGAGGCATCGAGAACCCTGTTAATGAAAAACTATGAAACAGCAATAAAGACAAGAATGTACAAAATGGCCAAAAGAAAGAAAAATACCAAGAACTTACTGATAAAGAACTTCAGATTGATTTTCAAGTAACGACGTTCTCCTGGAAGCAGAGACCTGCATGAGAAGATAAAACATGTCACAAACTGTTACTTGATATTGAAGCAAGATCTGCTTCTCAACAACATCAGCGTTATCTAAAAAACAGTGAACCTCAACAATCTGGGACCAGCCAGTTAACATATGAAGTTGAGCAGCTTGTTCCTCAAGGTTCTTATTGTACTTCCATCCCCATCTCAACAATTGTTGGATTGTCTCTTTGACATCATTGAGCTCAGCTTCACTCCCAAAGTTACAGAGCTGGGGATTCGTAGAACTGAATTTCTGCAACAGGAATAAAAATATTTAATGAAAATGGGGGGAAAGCTCAGCACCAAGATCTACAGAAGGAAAATTTTCGAGCACAGTACTGGAAAAAATATCTCCAGCATTTGATTAAAAACCAACCTGCCAAAGTTTGTCCCGGAGGGAAGCCAGCTCTATCAAGCGATCACCACGCTCTGAATAATAGTATACGCCACCCTTCCCTGACGTTGCAGGATTGGCAAGTATGTCCTCCACCTAAATATCATATTTGACCAAATACATCAAAAAAGTCAAGAAATTAAGGAACATGGACAAAATTTTTACAAGCAAGACATCTTACCCAAATGACACCCAAAAAAAAAGAGTAGCAAAAACAATGCAAACAAGGTACACTTTTGAGGATCAGAATTTTACCAGCAAATCAAATTTCAGAGTAGAAATAATCTGAGAGAGCTTCATAGTGGTATCCGGAGATCTAAATTGAATTACTTCAAGCAATTCCAATACCTAAATTTGAAACAGGAGAAAAAAAATCAATTGTCTCACTGGAAAGAAAAAAGAATACAGTTTTACCTAGTACTAAAGTCAAAACAAAGAAAAAGAGTCGAGAGAAGAACATTAATAACATCTAATCAAAACAAACAAAGGTCAAACACCATTCGGCGGCAATATATGTTCACAAAGCCTTATAGAAAGCTGGAGTGTACCCCCACCACACCAACCACAAAAAACTATAAACAGAACAGCAAAGAATTAATGACAAAAAAGCCATCCGATGACCAAAAACAGCAAATAAAGGAACCAATAATTCAAGCAAGTAATACCTTACTCTTAGCGATACTTCTAGTTCCAGCAGCCTCTGCACCATTTTGGTGTGTAAGGGACTGTAATATGATGTTATCTGTTCCAATTCCAATAATTTCCCGCCCAAACAGATGGGCAATAATACTTTGACATGCTTCCCGGTGTGAGGAGCTACCCATATCACCAGCATGCAATTCGATTGCTAGAAGTTTCAGCAGCCATGCTCTCTGACATTGGTAAGAAAGAGAATTCAATTTCAAAAGAAATCTAACCAATAAATACTGAACTGTATCAACAACCAATCCTAAAATCTTTAGCCCAAAACAAAAATGCAAGTCAAGCTTAATCCGAAGAAATCTCAAACTCCATTCTTTTTTTCTTTTTATACAATTTCAGTTGTTCCCAGGATTTGAGCCTAGGGTCTCCCTCTCAAACCCACTCTACCTTTACCAACTGGGCTGGTAAGTTGGCAAAATCTGAAACTCCACTCATATGCAGTGCTCGACTAAGTCCTCAGAATAATATTTACAAAATAGAGATACACAAATAAAGCTCCAACTAGTCAAAGGGTAAAGTATCAACAACCAAAAGCATAATGATGAACAATCAAACTTTGAAAATGGGTCTATTTATTTTGTTCATTATATCTTTTCCTAGTGGGGCTTGATGTGTGAAGATGCAGAACAAGTGTGACATAGGAAAATAGAAGATTCAACAAAGTTGGAAGTAAAGCAGCAGAGTCACCAATATAAAAAGCACACTATTAAATGACATCAAACAATGTCCGGGCATTGCAAACTTATCCCAACAACAATGCCACCCCGAAAAATATTCTCATAATACCTGTGTTCAATGTATCGTACTTTTTTTTTAAAGAACCCTTTTCATTGATAAATAATCACTTACAAGGAAAGAGGACGAAAGATCCCCAGGAACAGCAAAACATACAGTGAAAATAAAAAGAACGAAGAGACAACCGAAAATCAGGCAAAGAACTAACAAAGTGAAACCTATAACACTATCTACAAAACAAAGACAATCTTCCTACTACGTCCATCCAATTCAATGCATCATGCTTCCATCTCTAACTAATAAAACAAATTAATAAAATTAGAGATTCTATCCCTAATATTTAACGATACAACCTGGGACATTAAATAGAGTGCTGAAATATGATAACAAAAAGACGTGGTAATGCTTAATGACTAAACGCATTAAACCGTCCAGAGCACAATTACAGAGCTTTCAAAAATCATTTCAATAAATAAAATGAAAAAAAAAAAACTGAAAAGCTTATGAAAGAATTTTAAGAGAGAGAGAGAGACCTGATGAAGGGAACTAATCCGAAGCTCCTGATTGCCACTCCGTTTAGGAAGTGGAGCAATGCCAATAGTATATAGGTGCTGTCATGATAGAAAGAAATAATAGCTATTCATAAGATAAATAATATGAAAAAGACTTATTTTCCTCCCTTTAAAAAAGAAAAGAAAAAAGCAAAACATATCAACTAATAAAACTCCTCAGTGTGAAATATTTTAAAGTTTACCCTCACAAAAAACTGGTACTTCTTACTGCTCAACAGATCCATGGCGGGACCACATGTTAGTGGATCCAAGCATAACTCATAAAGAAGCTGCAAATTTATGGTTAAAAAAATCTCTTCAATTGAAGTCAGCAAACATCCGAATACAAAGAGAAATGAAACAGAACAAGAAGCAATGTATCCGAAAGTTAAACTTCATTTATAGTACTAAAATTTTATTTACATAAAATAACACGAAATACTTTTTTCTAACCTGAAAGCCAAATTCATGGAGCAGTGCATTCACAACAGGCTTCGAAAGTTTCTCCAATACTTCAAGAACCACCTTTAAGCAACTGAAATAGACAGTTTCTGCTCAATTGTATGTGTAAAAAAAAGGGGGGAAAAATATGAACACACCAAAGAAGGTTGTAAAACTTAACCTGTAATGAAACTTTGGTTGCAAAACAGTACGTTCAATATTGTTGTCAAGATCGAACTTGAGTAGCAAATGTGTAACATTTGGAGCAGGACGGCTGATATTGTCTATCAGGAGCTGCAAAATATAAAGCAAAACAAAAACATTAAAGAAAATTATGATATTAAAAGATGCAAAAAAAAAAAAAAAAAACTGATTAGCAGCTACCAGGTCTGACCTGCAATATAAGAACCCCTGGATCATCACTACTGTTCTCAATGAACTGAGACTCTTCTGATCGTAACTCAAGGCAGGCAGCGTAATCCTCAACCAAACAGTTTGCAGCATTGGATTTGAGCAGTAGTTGTACAAGCCCAACCATGCGAGAACTGTTTTCCAATTTAAAATTTATCATCAGAGCTTTTCGCAAATACATTTTATCATAGCAAATCTGATTATGATATTTGAGAGGATAATGGAGAAGTATCTTCATTTTTAGATTTAATTTGTTACAGTCTGTTTAGATAAATTAAAATATGAAACTAACAAGCTCTGCTGATCTTTCAACTTCTTTTCAAATCTAAATAATACTGTAGTGTCTATTTAAAAACAAAAACGAGGGTAAGCTGCCCGTAAAAGAAAGTTATCCTCACCTCTTTAACTGGTCAGAATTATGAGGCTGTTGTAATTTACCTTTGCTAATTAGTTTTTGTTTCTCTAATGATTTTTTTGTTTCTTTTTTTCCTTGGAGAACATCTTTACTGTCCTTTTCTTTTTGTTTGTACTTTCTTTACACGTTTTATATATATACACACACACAAACATGTGTGCGTGTGTTTCTGTTTCTTTACACACATCCATAATGCTGAGAAATGTTATGCCACAAAAAGTTGCAAGATAACTGAGAAACTTACATCATAAATTAATCAGAACCAAACCTCACAAGATAGAAACAAAGTGAAGAGAATAAAAAACAGAACAGGAGACAAGAAGGCACCTTAATATACTCGTGATTTTGATAGAGCATTGCTGAACTTGTGGTCGAAAATCATATCTGACATACTCCAGAAGAGCTACAATTTGGTTATAATCTTGAGAGAGGATAACATCCAGAGGCTGCATTGAAAGAAAAGCAATTAAACAAGAAGCAGAAAACAGCCAACAAAGGCAAAAATGCTAACCACAAAACAAATTGATGAGCAGAGCTTTATAGGAAGCATTAGCCACAAAAACAAAAGGTACAAGGAAAGGATCTTCGGGTGTCAATCAAACATACGACCATATTCGCCCATCATTGTAGTAAGGACTAAAGGAGTTCAAAGATAAAAATCAATAGCCAAAATGGAGCTAAAAGTAAAAATCGAAATAAATTTATATGCATAATATCAGTGGTTGGAAAAGAAAAGCTATGTTGGAAATGAAACCTAAAATGCCTCCAAGAAGACATTTAGATTACAAATCCTCGGTATTTCTCCAGGCAAAGAGTATTCAAATATTCAACATAGTATTTCATTTCAATACAAAGATAAAGACTTGTAGAAGATATTCGTCTAAAGCTGTAAATATATTGGAGTTTGATGAATGGGAAAACACTATATTGTGTTAAAGGCAAGTAAAAGCAAAGTTGTCCTCTTTCCCATTAATTCTCTATTAATTCTTCTTTTATTAAATATTAAGCTTAGAGCATTGCAGTCCGGCCTCACTAGAGCCAAGCACAACAAAAACTCAGGGTTCAGGCCCTTTGGCAGGCCAAAGACCCAGTGACTAGCATGCTTGGCTCAAGTGGAGCGCATTGTTCAGTAAATGAGTAAATTCCAAAGAAGCTAACTTTCTTCTATCTCTTGGCGTTTTGCTAACCACAGAATTCTTCCTGATTTTTCCGGAAAAATGTGACCCCATGTTGCACAACTTTTAGCCCATAATATCCTTTTCAGAACAACAACGTTTTAAACCTGTTGATTCCCTAAAAGTTATAATTTCAATAACTAGGAGGGGAGGGGAGCAAAAATTGATGAGGGACAAGAATTGCTACAAATGGAAAGTAGTTCTAACTCTAGTTTTGCAATATTTTGTTAGACTTTGAATAAGTTCCCAAAACCATTTCAATAGTTTCCTCCTACTGATAGTTGGATAGTTTATGTTCTTTGTTAGTTTACTCTCCTATTCAAGTGAGTTTCCCTTTCTTATTCTCTTCGGTAAAAATAGGTCTAAAGATGGCCATTGTAATGAAAATTCTTATGTTAAACCTTTCTCTCGGATGAATTTTGAACACTATAATTAATTAAAGCCATCTTGTTTAGCAATCTGGAACAACTACCTGGTATAAAGGGCGCCAAAAATCAGAAAGAAGTACATCCTTCTCCAGAACAAGAATTATAATCTCCAAAGAAAGTTGCACAGCCTTCTCTAAAAGTTGCCCGTAGATTTGACTTGTCCTTTCAGTAATGATGGTATTGACGCCTGGTAGAAGAATGCCCATGATATTCCGAAAAACTGTTTTTCCACTCATGAAATCCTGAGACAAGTTGATGTACAGAAATTGTGGATTCAACATTTCACATCTATAGAGAATTTGTTTCATCACTGAGACTACCACTTTGATACATAAGGACACTTACGCTCTAGTCCAATAAATGAAGGGTTGTAAGCATAGACATTACTTTAACAGTGTTGAGTCATACACAATATTAAGTGTTCATAGATAGTCTCCACACAAGCTAGTATTTCAAACTTTGAAAATCATCCACGTTGGTCTTAGTTTATAACACTGACAAGATAAGATTGCGTCCTAGGGACACTTACTTCTATAAGCTCCTATGACATAAACTTGTCGCAAGAAAGATAATTAGATCGTCAAAGAAAATGAATCTTGGCACCAAAATCAGTTTTGAGGTGCAACTTGCATCTTGCAAACACAAAATGCCTCAGTACTTACACCACCTTTCTAAAACAACAAACGACAAATATATTTTTATCCCAATTGCTGAACTAAGACATGCAACATTGTGCCATGAGATTGTCCTAAAATAGGTCATTTTCCTAAGAAATTGATCCTTTATTTTGCTACATGCATCGTGTAAATTAAATTACTTTACACATCAAAGACGAGCATAAGCACCTACTTTTAGCAACTCTAGCACGGGAAGCTGCATTTGCAGGGAAGATGGTTGTGTTTCTGTTGAAAGCTGCGTGCTACCAACAATGCTGTCAATATCCTCTTCACTGATGTCATACTTACTTAGTATCCTGCATGGGAACCCATATGAATATTGAAGGTCCTCTACTTACTGCTTAGTTAATCATAATTAATAAAAATTATGACAAAGATTGACAGTCAGAATGGCCGCCTTAATAGCTTAGAAAGATCAAACTAGGGGAGAAGGTAACTCCTTCATTCAACACAAACTAGCCCAAAAACCACAACCATAAGCTTCTGAAATTCAACCGTAGGATCAACTCACATATGAAAATGCTGAAGGCAAGCAACAACCAACTGCCATTTTTCAGAAGGATCCGCATAAGCCCTTTGAGGGAACGGCCCAAAAACATGATCATATATGAACCTAAAAATTCCAATGAATCTGCAAAGGCACATAAGCCCAGCAGCAAGCAGGTAAAAATACTGAGAAAGAAGTTTCAATTTCAAGAAAACATTGAACAAATGAATCGCCAGTACCTACGCCCTCTATCACTTGTGTCTCTCTCTTCAGCAATAAGAACATTTAAGAGGTTAAGGAAAGATATAGTTGAAGGATATTGTTCTCCCCTTGCTTCTATTTCATTCAACTCAAATTGCATGTCATACACCTGTAAAAAATAAAATATAATAAATAAACATGATTTTGGTAAGATTTTAACATTTTGGTACACAAAGTCTTGTTACAATCACTATTTAGCAAATTTAAGTTTGGTACAGGCAATATATAGAACTTATAACTGAAGATGGTACTTGGAATCTTAATGCAACCACTAAGCTTTACTTCCTCAATTTTGTAGTCTAGGACTCTAGATGCTCATTTATGAACTAAAGAATAATGGAACTCTAGAGAGCAGCGATCCAGTTGGGAAACATCTTTAGTTCTATTTGGCAATGGTTAGACACCACAGGCTCTGACAACAGACTATGGCAGCTTAGGTGTAGATAGCCTTCAACGTTTGCTGCATATACTTTAGTGTTCTTTGTGCACAATACAATACAAAACTTGAAAGATCCAAAAACACAATTCTGATGGAAATAGCCAAGCTCTGACTTTATTCATCATAGCTCATATCTGGTAATGGGAATATTTCTTAGAAGCGGGAGGTCAGCATAAGAATTTGAAACTACGAAAAATAATTGGCAATTAAAAGAACCCCTAAACTTCATTCAGTGTTCCTCTTCAGATTTTAGTTGGAAATGAGGAAAAAATTATCCAAAATGAAAGGCAAAGCAAATCAAGTAATCAATATGAAATATATCAATACCACCTATAACATACAGAATTTTTTTTCTTTTTCCAAAGAAATGAAAAAAAAAAAAAAAATGACCTGTGTGGCCATGGGCTGTGCACCCTTCCCAACATGAGATCCAACGACCACAGGAAGATCATATTGCTCAAGATAGCTCCAAATTGTATCCTTTAAGACTGGAGATACACGAACAAAAGTTGCTATTGCATCCCGCAGAGCACCCTGTAGCAGCAGAAAACGTCCTTGAGGAAAACATATATATATATATATATATATATAGACACACATGTGGAGCGTTAACCTCTAACAGATAGAACAATACAAATGTCGATAGTGAAGAACAATAGCACCACAACATAGTTACCAACCTTAAGATAAGGAGGCACATTCTCATAGCCAAGGAGCTTGAACAACGGCTCAATGTCAGGAAACCAGTTCTTTCTCTCAATGGGGTTACCATTTTGCACAACCTGTGGCATCAAAAGAAAATAAGAATAAATTTTTCTTCATATGGTGAAAAATAAGATGTGGTTTTATTGGTATCTAGGTAACTCAACTCAACTCAACAACAGACAAAAGCTTCATATTAGCATGCCCCGTTCTAGAATGTATTTAAAGAGAGAATAAAAAAGACATAAAGACTGTCAAAAGTCTAGGAAAGGAGGAAAAAGAGAAGAAAAGGCAAGCCCTATTTCTTTAGACCATATACATATAAGATTTGATACTCGCATTTCCTACTCAGATGTGGCAGAAGAAGTGCAACAACATAATATTATAAAACTGAAATAAATAAATAAATATATAAATAACAAAGGGAAGCAAAAAAAATGTATAGATTGCAAAAAATAACATTGTGTCAAGGCAAACGGAGAACATTAGCAACCAAATCATCTTACACGTCTGACATTGCGCACGTCCCCCACAGCACACAAGATTGAGCTCACAAGCAATATACTCAAATCAGAAAGAAAATAGAAATCTATTTATCCAAAAAAAATGGATAACTTCTATATGAGTTTCAACGCATGTTAAACAGCAATAAGTCACGTGTGCGGATTGAAATGCGTATAAAGCTACATGGGCAATAAACTTGCCGCATATACCAAACGAAGCACTTGTCAAAAACAAAAAAGATGAAAACTATTCATTTAAAGCAAAAAAAAAAAAAAAAAGGAAAACTTAGATAAAAAAAAATTGTGAAAAAGAAAAGTAAATACAAACCTTTTGAAGAACATTCAAATAAGCAACAAGTGCTCTTGCATCTCCCTCAGGGAATTCTGGTAACATGGCTCCAGCAGTTTGGAGAGACTGTTTGAACTTCTCGTCGTAAATTGATAAGCAATCAAACAAAGTGCTCCATCCAACAGAGCGAAATGCTTTCCCCTTAAGTAACTCGTAAACCTTTAAGGCACCTTCTTGACTAGAAGCCTGAAAACAAAAATAAAAATAATAAAAAATAATAAAAGAAAAGGTGAATGAACGAAAAAATTGCAGTATTGTATTAAAGCACATAACGGATACTAAAATTTTGAACAGTAAAGAAATGCACTTCATACCAAGGTACTCAGCATATTCAAGAAAGCCACAAGTGTGTGAAAATTTGTATGATCTTCCCCAGCAAAATTCACAAATGTCCACAAGACATCATTACCAGACAACAGCTCCCGTTCCCTCTGATGTATGAAAAAAAAGGGGAAAAAAAACAGTTCCAGGTTACTATACCTAAAAATGATGAATTTATACATGTTAAACCAAAAAAGAAAAAAGATAGGACATGCATTTATGCATGTTAAAC
Organism: Artocarpus hirsutus; assembly: GCA_946598075.1. NCBI lineage: Eukaryota > Viridiplantae > Streptophyta > Magnoliopsida > Rosales > Moraceae > Artocarpus > Artocarpus hirsutus. The sequence goes on along the minus strand of CAMOHE010052963.1, from coordinate 76,064 downwards.
AAGATAAAACAAACATATGCGTCTATGCACATTAAAAAAGAAAATACTAGCTCAAAATGTGATGTGTCACCAAAGCAAAGCACATAAACGACCCACAAATTCCAAGAGAGAAGATATTAGCATACATTTATGCACGTTAAACAAGAAAAATTAAACAAATGTGTCTATGAATATTAGACAAGAAACACTCAAGTCTCAAAGTGTCCTGGATTCACCAAACCTGATATACTTCGCTCACGAACTCCAAGAGAGAAACAAATGGTAAAGGACCAGATTCAGTGGCTGGTTGAGAATTGACATTACTATCATGTGTAAAATCATGTGATATCGCTGACCGGTATGGACTAAGAATGCTCATAGCCCTTTCCTTTGATTCTTTCACCTGCAAAAAAAGTTTACAAAACAGCACAAAAGTTCAGAAGACAGCACGCTGACTTCCACAGTTAATCATGCGTTTGATAACAGAAGAGTCCAGAAATCAAACAAAAGCGTGATGTATGGCTGTCACTTTGATCTTCATAAGCTTTCTAGAAGGATGCAGTTTGCATCAACTATTTTTTGAAACAAAAAAATAAAGAGACGGTTTGCTTTGACTTCATAAGCTTCCTAAAAGTTTGCACTAACGTCAAGACAAACAAATTCACAAGGTAGTATTTCACTTAATGTATGATCAAAGTTTAGTCATCAAATCAAATTTCCCAAATCCGATCCAATTATTAAAAGATAAATAATAAAAAAATCAACACTGACCTTGTCTCTGGCTAGAGGGTGAGACAAGAAGCAAGTGATCAGCTTGTGCAAATAGGCATTGTACATATAAACCATATCCTCATCGTCGTTCTATAGAAATGACACAAAAAACCAGGAACGATGCGTTAAAAGAATGCCACCAGCAACAAGCAACAAGTAGAAGGTACAATTTCAAAGATGAATGATTACAAATTATCTGTAATAATATGTTTCAGTCCAGTGCAGAAAAAATTAATGGTTAAAAGAAATTTTACAAAATAAGAAATGGAAAAATGAAACCATCAAACAGAAAAACCAAGGATAGGTAAGTGCTCAAGTGAGTCATTCATGAATTGTATTTAATGGCCCATCAACAAGCAAACAGAACACCATGCTTGTATAAACGTTACGTTGCAGCTGAAGAAGTCGTTTTGACAAACTACACACAAACAGAGACAAATACATAAATTCGTTTTCTAAAAAACGACTCTAAACCCCTCTCTACCAACCTTCAATTTTAGACAAAATCTAGACAAACCTTTGAGCGAAACTTCCAAGGAACATCTATAGGTAACATTGCTCACTGGAGCAAAACCTCAGTTATTGAGACAATTCTATATTTGCTCTTATGACAACTAAGAATTTGTATCCCTAATTTGCTCAATATAGATTTTTTCCCCCCTAAGAACTCTAATTACTCCATGTGTTTTTTCACACTTGCTAACCCTATTAGGATCATATACACCTTACGACCACCAATCCAAAAAACCTTCTCCTAACCAAAACATTTCTACCCACTTTCATAATAGTTGAAACTTATCAACTTCAAGTTTTGGTAAGTTTTCTGACTCCTCTTTCAGGTTTATTTTACTACTCTCTTCTCTCCTATGTTTTTAAGGGATTCTCTCCTATTTTTTTAAAACCAAAGAACAGTTCTTGCTTTCCCAGATATCCTTACTTTTTGTCAATTGCTATGTTTCTTAATTTTTGACAAGTTACCATTTACTTTTGTGAAAAGAATTTTTCTCATTTTAAATGTCCAGGATACAGTAAAAAATATGGAAATCATCCAAAGGTTAACTACAAGAAGAAACACCAGAATTGAAAATATCTCTCAAATTGAAGACCTTGAGATCAAGATAAGAAAACCTGGTAGGGTGCTGTTCGAAGAACTTTGTCCAGCACAAATTGGAAAACATTTTTAGAGAAAATAACTTCCAGGCAGGAGTGAAGATGAGCCAAATCATTTGATGAAGCACTTGAAACAGTAGCAGCAGCAGTAGCATCCTGTACTAACATCAAGTGTACAGCCCAAGCAAGTCTTACAACATCAATATAACGTTCAATATCTGGATCACTACCAACAGCCATAACCTGAAGGACACAAAGATATGAGAAATGTCCAAACCGTCCTCAGAAAATGCAAAAACATTAAACTAATACCACCAACTTTTATCTTACAATCTCATGAAATTCATGTCTAAAAGAAGCATCATGCGAAAGGAGAGATGCTTTATCAGGTACTGCACTTAGAGCATCCGATATGAGAGCAATCACTAGAGAAAATAGAAGACTAAATGTGATCTGCATAGACAAGAAAAGACATGCATAACATAACTCATCAACATAGCAGTAAGCACAACAAGACTGTCAAAAAACCAAAAAAACAAAAAAAACAAAACAAAACAAAAGCACACCTGCAAACATACAGATGATTTTTTTTTTTGTGGGGTTGTGGGGAAAGTGGGGGGAGGTTTGGGTTGATGGAAGGTGCACGCAGACACAGGGAATTGTCTAGTAATCCTCAAGGATTGGTAAACGAGTTCAACATAATGAGCTTTGGTCTATGATAGAATACCTGATGTTTCATTACGTCATTGCTTTCACCAAGTTCAGAAGCACTATCTTTTAGAGAAGAAAAGATATCCTTTACATCCTTTGGACCTGCCAACAATATATACCAAGCACTTTTCACATAAATTAGTCATCACAAGAAAAGCATAAATCAGCTCATGGATAAGTCATCTACCTTCATAGGTTTTCTTGGAACACGAAAACCATTATTCTAATGGGACAAACTAAAATGGCTTAATAATATCAATATGAAAGGAACATCAGTCCAATTATTGAAAGAATTAAATTGACCGATCCAACCAGCATTTAAAATTTCATGTTCTTTAAACATCATCGCATCAACACCATGTGATCTAACTAGTTAATATGATCCAGTAAAACAAGAGAAGCAACGTATCCCGAAATTATAAAGCTTTAAAATACTTTAGCATTTGAATCATTTCTTTGACTCTCAAGTCAAGCCTAAGATACTATCAAAGCATTGTTTCGCACAAAAACAAATGGCGTTCAATGGACACAAACAAACAGATTGCATCTGTAAACACTATGAAATACATTTTCACCTGTCCGCACAACCAGAATAGAGAGAAGAAGACAATGTCCAAGTATAAGCCTTTCCCTATAGACCACAGCTTTCCTCTCAACGAGAGCACCTCTAGAGTCAAGTACATGACGCTCACATTGAGGCCCACCCAAACCAGCTGGTTCTTCCCGATTGAGTTCCTAAGGAAAAAAAAACAGAAAATCTATAAATAGTAGTTCTTTTCGGGTGGTAGTTCTTCGTTTTGCATGCTGATATTTTAATTATATTTTAAGAAAAACTCATTTTATGAACAAAAACGCCCAGCACAAAAACTCTGAAGACATATTAAGCATCATGTGCAAGTTCAATGTGAAATTCTAACGATCAAATTTCCCACCTTAATTGAGAAGCGTAGCAACACAGCTACATGTGCTTTCAATATATATTAAGAAATACTAAGATAACAAGCTGATAAGGGGAATTATCAGATGAATATTGTGAAAGAAATCCTTATCAAAGTGGAAAACCTTTATGAGTGAAATCAACCGCTGTCTAAGCCCAGAACCAATAAGATCTTCCAAATATTTCTGAATATCACATAAAAGATCAGCATCAACTCCCTGGTCAAGCACAACAGCCTGCAAAACAAAATTTGCTACAAGTTTTAGAGAGAAAATGAGGGGAAAAAAAAGGACACAGGAAAGGAACAAGATTCAGATACCCTTAATTAGTGTATAGAGGGAAGGGGGAAGGTTGCAAAATTACAATTAAAACTAGGACACAGGAAAAGGAACAAGATTCAGATACCCTTAATAATGTGTATAGGGCAGTTAATAGATCCCTTCTCTCTGTATACCAAAGCCCTGCTGAAAGGCGTAAAATTTCCAGTGGCTCCCTTCCCATTAAACCCCACTGTGAACAAGACAAACAGAAACAATAAAAAATGAGTATCATTAAGTCACATACATATAAGCTAAATGTCAAAATTTTAATACAAAAAGCAGAACCCTACCTCTTGATTAGCGTGTACAAGCAAGCCGACACAATGAATCTCATTGAGATGAAGATCGTCGCTCAACTTCAAAGCCTTCAATCCAGGATAGCACCAAAAGTTAAGTGAAAAAGCTCATATATATGTAATATACTTGAATAAAATTTTAGTTTCTTTCCAAGTATGGCAAAACACCTTCGTCTTGCGATTCGTCATTTGAAAAAATTGGTCTTACATAAAATCAATATTATTTGGGAAAAAAAAAAAGAGTGAGAAGAAAAAACTCATTTCAAAATTGAATACAAACTTTCATTCTTGGAATAAAGATTAGACTGAAAACCAAGAGGATATGCACCATAAATGGCAATAAATCTCTAACTTCATCAATTATCAAGTGCTTACATATATTACACTAACATATCAACAGGGACATGATGAAAGAGTCAATCCGTTTTTTGTTAATCAATCGAAAAAGTATCATGTACTTGAAGGTATGAATCAAGGTTTTAAAAGACGAAAACGGGAACCGAGACGTTTTGTCTAATTGAGGCGAGGCGTAAGCCTCGAGGCGGATTGAGGCGTAAGCCTCTAATGTAAAATAAAAAATTCAGAAAGTTAAATAAAATTCATAAACATACCATAAAACACACACTTAGTTCATCACAAAACTATAAGACACAATAAGAAAGTGCATAAAACACATACAATATAATATATATGCTATTGCTCTTCTTATATAGTTATGCTTATGTGGCTTTTATAGCACACAAGATAACTTTTTTTTTTAAAAAAAATGAAATAACTATAGATCTAAATGAATAAAAAATCACATACTGCTCTCTTTATATAACTTTCATTTTATAACACATTATAACTTTTGTATAACACCTACTTCTATAAAATATACATTACTATAGTAGCTATAAGAGGGGGAAAAAAAACCAGCCTACGGTAGAAAATAAAAGAAGGAAAAAAAAAAAAAAACCTTAGGAGTGAAGTCTGAGGAGGTCAAAATCTGGAGGTGGCTGCTGCCAGTTGGTCGTCGCTCTAGTCACTGCTCATAAGGCAATGGGCTTGAAAGTTGCAGGGGTTGATGATGAAGAGAGGGTCGATGATGAAGAAGGGGGCAGATGATGAAGAAGTGTTGAACAAGATGGCAGACTTCGGGTTTGACAATCTATTTGCATATTTTGATCAGATTAAAGCCCAATTTTGGTATTAGGTTGACTTTCTTTATAAGAGAAAAAAAGATTGGGTTGAAAAACAGCTTAGAATAGCCTTCAATCTGAGACTCACGCCTCATAAGCCTTGAGGCGAAAACGCCTCAAGGCGCACGCCTCAATGAAAAAAGGCATAAGCCTCGTTCAAGCCATTCAAGGCTTAAGCCTTGAAGCGCTAATTGAGCGCCTCAAACTGAGGAGCACCTCGAGACGTATGCCGCGAACGCCTTTTTAAACCATGGTATGAATACAATGTTTCGCAAGACAGGTAAACATCGGAATCTGGATTAAAAAATGCTAGGAAAGGCCGTAGAAGTCAATAAAAATATTTAGTAAACGAAACCATACACTAAAAAATATATGCTAAAAACACCATTACAAAAATTACAATTGACCGGCACAATGTGACAGTGAATCTTCTCGGTACTTTAAGCTCGTTTGGTAGAGGGGAAAAGTGGAAGGAAGGAAAGTGATGATGGAATTAGTGGAAGGATTTTGGAGCCTACATTTGTTTCGTAGGGGAGAAAAGAACATGTAATGGATTGGGGCAGGGATTCAAATCCTTCAAGAGCCCCAACTTTAATGTCTGTCCAACATAGAGTTAAAGAACAGAATCCACACCAGCCACATTAGAGATAGTACCTCCCTTTCCTTTCCATTTTCTCACCTAGTCTATATACCTTTCCTTCCTGTTTTCTTTTCCTCTTTACCAAAAACAGTTAAGGCATATTTCAGAGAGAACAAAAATTTGTCCAGAAAGCTTATAAGATAAACCAAGCATAATTGAAGAAACCGAATAATTATCAATTAAATTTTAACCCTCGGCTAAACTAGCCCAATTCAACTATTTGGAAGTGTCACATTTTGGAGAAACCTTCCACGGTTTCTAGTTCCATCCATTTTTCGAGCAACCAAACAGGAAATGAACTTACAATCTGAACGTCCTGGTCGTCAAGCGAAATTGGTGGCGAATCCGGAAGCCGAACTTCTCTCGATTGAACTTGAGCTCGATCGGAGGGTTTCGGAGGCTACAAGTCCCACGCAAAGGGGGAGAACAAAAAGAATCAGCAACACCAGAAATCACACTTAGATAAAAGCAAAGCGTAAAGAAAATACTACTTTTTCCGTCATTTTCTCAGCTACCAAACGGAACGTACTGGGTAGGACAGGAGGGACTGGAAGGAGGAGAGAGAGCTTCGAATGGCGTGCAAAAGCTCGACTCTCTGCGCCGGCGTCGGAGGCGAAGGGCCGAGAAGCGCCGATTCGATCGTGGAAAGGAGCTCCTTCGTGGAGATCATTGCTGAAAGATTCTCGCACCAATTTCAGATGCGGATTTTGCAGATGATGAAAACCTAAGAGAGAAATAGAAAGAAGAAATGGGATTCTGCGAAAGGCGGGAAAAAGGATTTTGCGAGGCTTCGAAAGAGAAGAAAGAGAGGGAGAAGCAGAGGGATTTTGGGTTTTGGTAAAACCCTGGCTTGCAAAGCCCTATGGGGGCCTGGGTGCTTGTTACATTTAGGATTTAGTTGTTCTCATTAGCTACAGCTTAGTAGATTTCGAGAAAAATCATTTTGGGATATAGGATCAGTTGGCATTGTTTTACCGAGGCGTGTTTTTATTGTGTTGTCTTTTATGCACCAAAGCGGGCAGGTAAATTATTTTCAAAGCTACCAAAAACACTAGAAGTAAAATTATAAGTACTTGATAAATTATGCATAAAATTATTGTAAAAATATATAACAACAAAAATAGGCTTACTTTACTATAAACATGTTTGTTGTTTGTTGTTTGTTGTTTATTGTTAGTTTGTAGTTTTAGTTTTTAATTTAGTTTTTTAATTTTAACGTTAACATGTATAACATATGTACATTAAAATGACAAAAAAATATAATTTTATTCTTATTATTTACTATAATTTTAGAAAGATAAATTACTTATTAAATGAGATAAATTATACGTCTACGTAAAAATCACTCTAAAAAAAGCACAACGACATTAAAAAAGTTACCTTATAAATTAATTCTAAATTTCTTTTTTTGTTGTTATTTTAATTTGTTAAGGAAAAATTGGTAGATATGAATTATGATTATTATTAAGGTTAGTTTAGTAATTTTAAATTATGACAACAAAAAATGTTGTAAAAAAGCGACTCTTAACCTATTTCTCAATTTTTCATGTTGGATAGTCTTTTTTAGAATCAACTTTATAAAAGTGGGTTTTACCAAACAACCTAAACTGCTGTAGGCAATTACAAAAGCTAAAATCAACTATTAAAATTAATGGCAAATGGGCCAAAGAGAGGTAAATGACCCTTTTCTAAGCTTTTTTTAAGTAAATAGCCGAAGCTTTTGAAAATTAGAAAAATGACCGTTTTTGTATATCAATCATACACTGCATTATGTCAATGATGTACTAATTTTTAGTTTATTATTGATTAACTTAGTGGTTTATTCACACAATAATTTACTAGTTTCTCAATGATAAATCATTAGAAGATCGATTTAGACTAATTTATTAGTGATAAACTATAGTTAACAAGTGATATATTATTATTAATTAATGATGTACATCAATGATATATTAGTATCTGTTAAAAAAAAGTATTTTTCTTAATTTTCAAAAAGTTTAGTTATTTCCCTAATTTTTTAAAAGTTCCACCATTAATTTAAAAACGTGGTCAAAAATACATCATTTATCTAAAATGAGGGGGGACGAAATCCTTTTTCAATCCCCATCCCTATTCTCCAAAATCACCTCTGATAACTCTATGAAAATAGAATTATTTATGTTCTTAAATGTACATATTTTTACTATGTTTTTACAATTTTTATTTAATTAATTTTGTTTATTTGTATATATATATATTACTTTTTATTTTATTTTTTTTATTTTATTTTATTTTATTTGAATTCTATTATTATTATTATTATTATTATTATTATTATTATTATTTTCCTCCATTTATTTTATTTAATCTCAATTATATATGTTAAATAGGTGACAAGGGGCTAAAATGAGAAGTTTGAGGAATTTAGGGTCATGGCGAACTATCCATAGATGGCGCCTATTATATGTTGGAAGACATGACAAACTATGATCATTGGTATTAGAACAATGCCGACAATTTTGAGCCATGGTTTAACACCCAACCTCAAGATACGCGTGTATCTCCATAACTTCAAGCCATATTCACATACTTTATGGAGGATACTTGTCAATATACAAAGAAAGATCACAAAAATATGGAGAGGTTGGATGCAAAGTTGATAAACTCGACGAGTATATCTTCGAAACGTCAAGCCGTATTTGCAAATTTTATGGAGGAGACCTATTAATATGTGGAGAGATCGGATGAAAAGTTGATAAGGTCGAATGCAATGGTTGAGAAATCATTCATAACCTTAAAAAGAGTAGAGGTAATGGGGAAACAAATTGAAGAATTGGTAGTATCCACTATCACTATGGATGTTCCAATTGGATACAAGCAAGATTGCCACCTTAAGGAGTCTACCCAATACGAGAAGTACTTGAAAATATTTGATGATGATTCTCTAAAGTTTGACAATTCTTCAAGTGAGGAAGAGACTGAAGACTTGGTTTTTGAAGAAAAATCACAAGAAAGTTTATGAGGCCCAACTATTATGTCCACACCGGTAATTGAAGTTCACATTTACGAGGATCCAATGTGGTCTACATCTCCTCCACCAAAGTTAGCACCATTCCTTTAAGCCCACCAAGCACAAATTCGAAAGCCAAATCTTATTAGGATCATGTGCCGATTATCTCCATATTTTACCAAGCTTCAGGGCCTCACATCACAAGATCCATATGTAGTGTATTATGACACTTACTATGTACAAAAGCCACTCTTTGATGAATGTTTCTCCCAAAGTCAAGCCGACAACTTTAAATCAAGCACTTCTTGGAGGCAACCTTAAGTTCTCTAAACTATCTTTTTGCTTTAAATTTTGACTTTTGTTTTCAAGTTTTGGAAATTTTTTCCTTTATTTTTTTCTCTTTTCTTTTGTAGGTGCAAGTAAGGGAGTCACGGAGGAACCAATGGGAGTTGGACCTGCATAAGGTGCCGAATGAGCTTCAAGGATCAAGGCCATGCCTAAGTATTAATGAGCATCAACAGGAGGAGTTTTCTTATACTTTTCTTATATTTCTTGTGCTTTCTTACTCATTGAAGATCTTGTGCATATTGAGTTTGGGGGAAAAAGTTAAACTTTTTGTTTTTTTTTTTTCCTTTTTAAAAAAGAGAAACAATTTTGAAAAATTTTAAAAAGTTTTGAATAATTGGAGATTTTTGTGATTTCTTTGGTGATTTATCTTAGACCAATGATAAGAATCATGGTTGAATGGATTGCATTACTTGTTGAAAAGTGTGAATATTGTCTATTTTGTACTTAGTTATTGAGTTTGCTTCATTTTGATTGTGATTGTTCCATTTTAAGTACCATGCTTTGATGTTAGAGTTGTGTGTATTTTTGGAGAATATTTGTGTAATTACGTGATTTTTATTGATCTCCCAAGTCCTAGAATTTGTATGATTTATAACTCACCTAATTAAGGAAATAACTTAGGCCATCCTTAGATTGCTTGAGTCTTTTTGAGCCAACCTTGACAAATTTGCATCTCTAGTATACCCCTTGAGCCTTATATCTTTTCTTTGTTAGCCATATTTTTAGGCTAGCCATCTAAATAATTATCATATATGTATTCTAAGCAATGATCTTTCTAGGAATCATATTTGAGCTATAGCAATAGGGAGGAAGGGTGGAGTTTAGGAAGCTTTATTTTGTTATGTGTTGATTATTATTAAAAAAAATAAGGGAAAAAAAAAGAAGAAAAAAAATGGAGAAAAAGTGCTACACCCTTGGTTCACAAAAAGGAGAAAGTAACAAGTTTGGAGGTGTAGCAAAAAAATCAAAAGAATAAAAAAAAGAAAATAAAAGAAAATAACACGATTGATATAGGAGTGGAAACAAAATTTGAGGGGGTTACTTGGAAGTATGAAATTGAGCTCCATGAGGGTCCTAGATTGATTTATATGCTTGGGATATTTTAAGCTGCAAATTTTTCCTCATCCTACCGTTTACTTAAGCCAAACATTACAAGTTTATTGAAGTCCGAAGGATCCTTAGTGTGGTTTTGGTCTACATTAGTGGAGAGAGACATGAAAAGCAAACCTATGAGGCTTGTTTGCGTTTTTTAAATGGGGCATGAAAAGAAATGAAAAGAAATGGGGCATGCTCTAAGGTTGAACACAATACTTGCTCAATGTCTATATTTTTCTTTAAGTTAAGTTCTTTAGTCAATCTTTAAGGAATTTGTTGGAGATCAATATTTTAGCATAATTTTTCTCTAGTTTATTTTTATTTTTAGTTTTTTTTTTCTTGTTTTTGCTTGAGTACAAGCAAAATCTTAAGTTTGAGGGTATGATAACTCAATGAAAATAGAGTTGTTTTACCTCTTTTATGCATTTAAAGTGTTTAGTCCTTGAGAATTTTTTTAGGTTGTTGTTGTTATTATTATTATCTCTTTCTTTTATTTTGCTTTTATGTTATCTTTCACTTCTTTCCTTTTGCTTGAGGACAAGCAAAATAGTACGTATGAGGATATAATAATTCTATGAAAATAAAGTTATTTATGTCTTTAAATGTACACATTTTTGCTATGTTCTTAAGATTTTTATTTAATTAATTTTGTTTATTTTTATATATATTTTAGTTTTTATTTTTTTGTTAATTTCTTTTTATATCTTTTTAATTTAATCTATTGAATTTCATTAATATTAATATTATTATTACTTTCCCTCCGTTTATTTAATTCAATATCAATTGTAAATGTTAAATAGGTAACAAAGGGTTAAAATGAGAAGTTGGAGGAATTTGGGGTCAGAAAGAGAGACTAAAATTTGAATTCGAATGCCCAGAGCAAAGATCAGTCGCGAGAGTAAAACACTTCAGAAGCTCATGTTGGCGACTATCAAATCAGCACGTTGAATGAGAGAGATATGCGCGAGTTCACCATCTTAGCGTTTACGATGTTTTATTTACGGGTTTATTAGTGACAAACTCGAGTTTATTGCTGATAAAATTAATAAATAGTGTAGTATTGACAATGTCTCGAGATGTTGTGCAATGAGAGAAAATGGAGAGAAAGAAGAAAGAGAAAGTTACGGTTTGGGGTTTTTTTTAGGATTTGTTATTTACAGGTTTATTAGTGATAAACTCGAGTTTATCAATAATATGGCACTGACAATGTCTAGAGATGTTATGTAGTGAGAAAAGAAGAAGAGAGAGAAGAGATCAAAAGTTAGGGTTTGGGGTTTTTTAGAGTTTGTTATTTACGGGTTTATTAGTATTGCACTTGAGTTTATCAATGATTAGCTATTAATAATCAATTAAGGTTATTTTAGTTATTTTGATTTTAGAATTAATAAAGAAGGATCATTTGCTTAATTTAGAAAAAGTATGGTTATTTATTTTAAAAAGGCCTTTAAAAGGTTATTGGCCTCTATATCCCTTAAATAAAAGAGTATGCAAAACAAACATTTTTTTGATACAAATCTAATATTCAACTCAAAGCCTCACATAGGATATGTATGAGGTAATTTTTGAAAAATATTGTACCAATGATTTTTATATTTTTCATATTATTTATTTTTTAAAAAAATATACACATCACTAAAGTTGAAGGGTGACTCCATCACTACTAAAGCAATATTTGTATATGAATTTGTTTAGTGATAAGAAGTGGGGAGGATGGAATCTAGAAATGCATTTTTATTCAATCTTTAGAACGCATGCAAATATAAATAGACAAAGTAGGAAAATTTTTTAGCAGTAGGAAAAAAAGGAGAAAACTTGTCTGTCTCCAGTTCATATATGAAATGGTCCGACCTATTTATTTTGAGCCTTAGTGCTATAGGGCGTGCACATGTTGATTTACATTGTACCTATAAAAAAATGAAAAACTTAGCGGAATAGGATTTTAAAATTTTTCCCAAACTTTCATAATCTTTCTCACGATGCTATATACAATAATTGAATAAAACGCAAATGTATGAATTTGGCAATGGCTCTAGATAATCAAACGTTCTAAAACCTTCAAATCTTCCTTGCTATTCTCCTTCTTCTAGATTAATTGGTGTGTAGACACCGATGTGACTTCTCACAAAATGTAAAGACCAAGGGAAATACATTAATAAAATCCAATATTTAATTGGATTTAATTAATGAATTTGCCCTTAAGAATTTTTTTTTTGGTAAAAAAATTATTATGATAATATATAATGAATAATGTTAACAGGAAGTTTTATTGTAAATTTAATGCTATGTTAGATATTATCAAATATAGATTTTATGAACTTAAATACTTGAGAATTTGAAAATAATATCCATGGAACAAATTTTATATCATAATTAATTATAAAATTGAGATATAAATTAATGGATGATAAAGGCATAGATAGGTTAGGAAAGCATAACAAAACCCTAAACCAGTTCAAAAGGGGTACACTGTGGTATAAGTACACTACTAAGGTAAAAACATAAATACAGAACATGCTGCATTTGGGTTCCAAAAGTTAACTAAAGAATTGAAAGGATATACAAGAATATGTTTTTCAATGGTTTCACCTTAACAATATGATAAAAATACTGTGCGTTGAAAAATTATACTGTGTAAAGTGGCGGGTTTCACCAAGTGGACACCCAATGGTTTCTTATTGGGCCACCATACCATGAAAGGTGTCCCAATCACAATTAGCCACTAATACCTATAATTAAGACCTAGTAGGTGACTCACCCATTCTAAAAAAAAAAAATCCCATGAGATAAGTTCAAATTAAAGGCTTAAGTGAGCTTCTTCTTTTTTTCTTCATTTCCTCCCCACTAAATTTGGCAGCCCTAAGAATCACCCTCTCAAAATTTTGTTCAAAACATATTTCTCCCAAAACCACTTCCAAGCAAATTCCCAGTAGGATCAAGCTTTAAACTCAAGATTTTCTTATTTTCAAGGTAAGATTTAAACTTTTTCTAAGTTTCCCTAAAGTATTCTTGGAGTTGAGGGGTAGGGGTGTGTTGAGTTGATAAGAATTTTTCTTGTCATAAATCTTGCCTAGGTGATTGACAAAATCAAAGGTGTGGAAGGTGTATAGCTCACCACTTTCTCCTTGGTAAAAGCCTAGTACTTAATCTTGACTTAATGGTTGTTATTTTGATTTTCAAGTAAGGTATGTGATTATTTAGGTCAGATTATAGTATGTTTATAAGATTTTCAAGTGTATGATAATGATGAATGAAATGTTTAGAGGTTATATGCTTTAGGTTTAACATGGGTTTGGATTTGAATAAAGACTTGTAAGTCTATGTTTTTTTAAGAAGAATGGAAATTGTTATACTCAAACAAGATTATTCAATATAAACGTTTTGAAAACTGCCTAAAAACAGTGGGTGTCATGTGCTAAAGCAAATATTTGTAAAATTGTTGTTTGATGTAAATAGGGATAGTTTTGTAAAGTTTGGGGTTAGTTTTAAAAAAAGCATTGTGAATTGGCATGAAAATTGCTGAGAAGGTTTTGAATTAGTATAAACAGTGGCTGAAATGTTATTTAAAGCAAATTTTTACAAAAATTACGCTGAGGACTAAATTGCAAAAAAATTCTTATTATCAACAAATTTGAAAAAAGGCCAAAACTCCACTCTGTAGTGGGGATTTTGAAAAATTCAAAACACAAAAGTTGTAGATCTCGACGAAATTATTAGTAATTATGGACAGTTTGTCGAAAATTGCATTCGTTTGTGATATATGGATTTTATAAAATTTGTTAAAATTGAAAAAAAAAATTCAGAGGGCAAAAATTTTATTTTTCAAAAGAATTTTGGATATGGTATTTTGAGCAAATATGATCCTTATGGAAAGTGAAAAATTATGGTTTAAAGAGATTATTTTTAGTCCTGGGGGTAAAATCGTCAAAATTTTCAAACAAGGGGTGGTGAAATTGCAAAGTTTTGTTAAACTTGAGCATTAATGCAAAATAAGAAAACCTAACACCCCGGGTTATTGTTTTAAAGCTAATAAGCAACAATTTTTGTTAAACCACAAAATCGAGCTCGGGAAATTTAAAAAGGCCTACCAAGGGTAAAATCGTCATTTTTTCACAAGTGTCCCAAATGGTTCCAAAACATCCAAAAAAGGAAAAAGGGATTATTAATAAGATTTTCACCCTTCGTTAGAGACGATAGGGTAAAGTAAGATAGGATAGAGAGAATCTATGATTATCAAAGTTGTAGATGGTGATGTAACCCGATCCATCAATTAATGAACGTTTAGTATTGACACATAGATAAAATAGTAAAAATTTGGCTAATAGCGTTGTAATTGGATAAACAGGACCCTAGAAGAATTAGAAAAAAAGGGAACTGAGGTCGGCTTGTACAACAGCCTATATAAGTAAGTACCAACCCTACCTACAGTATGGAATAGTATGTATGAAATGTGATTTATATATATGTATTTGTGTACCTGTGTGTATATCAAAATGAATACCTGTGTGTATATATCAATATGTGTACCTGTGTATGCATCAATATGTGTACTTGTGAGTATATAAAAATATGTACATGTGTGTACTATTCATTTAAAAAAGTGTTTATGTCTTTGCACTTAATATGTGAGTATGACCTCATGCATGGTATGATAACCGTAATAATCAGACTGGTAAATGCAACACCAGAAATAAAAAAGAGTGTCGTACCAACTCCTGACTCAAGGGAAGTTAAAGGTTATGGTTTGGTCTCGGTGTTATGAAGACCTATATGCACATATGATACGAGCACTTGGGCCCTAGTTAAATATAAGACACGATAAAGATAATGAATGTTCATAAGAAAGCATAAATGGATCATGCATAGTAGTAAATGTTGCATGTGGGCTGTGTTGGACTTACTAGGCATAAGCTCACTTAGTATTTCATGTTATAGGTATACCTACTAGAAGGTCAGAAAAACTTCATTGATGAGCTGGTGATAGAATATGAGCAATGTGCAGAACTAGGTATGGATACCGCTACAAACATGTTTCCGCTGTTATGTATTTTGAGTTATTTTTGAAACGTGTTGTATAAAAGTTGTAGTATGGTTAAGTAAGATAAAACCTCTTTTGAATCATGTTATACAAATCATGTGATTAAAAGGAAGTTTGCTTTTGTGTATATATAATTACAAAAGACGTTTAAGTATGTATGTGTGAATTTTTTTTTTTAAAAAAGGTATTTTCCAAATATTTATTAATACGTAAATAAGGGAATTGTTTAATCACAGCCCGAAAAAGACAGGTTGTGCCACAAAATCTCTCTAAGTATATCTCCTTCTAAACTTTCTTCTCGGTAGAAGTCCCTTAAACTTTAAAGGAGAGAGTTAGAGAATACTTAGATGGAGGCCAGAGAAAAGTCTCTAGAAAATAGAACCTTCAAGGCCTATTTATAAATACACTGGCTAGGTGGTTAGAGCAAAATCTCCAAATAGATTTTCTTAGAGAAAATCACGCCCACCACTTGGGTGGTTAGGCATGATCTATAATCTCTCCAATAGGAGAATAACATAAGTCCCAATTACTTGATTTAGTGTAGATTCTGTATCTATCTAATATTTGTCCAAGATTTGATTTTAGTTCAAACCAAGATATAATTTATTTTTTAAAATAAATATCTTCTTTGATTTTATCAATTATTTAAATTATCTCATAAAATAAATAATTGTTGTGGAGAATCTATTTCAATTTTTGAAAAAGATATTTTCACACTTTAAAAACAATCATATCTCACAAAATCATGGGATATGTTTGAATCAACAAATCATTAAAACAAGCCATGTATACTCCTAGAGTGTGCATATGGTGCCACACGTACTCGAGGTGGACTGTTATGTGAATTTCCAATTTCGTCCCTACAGATCAGAAATAATCTAAGAAATTTCCATTGACCTATCTGAAAGAATGTTATGGAGCTAACAAGGAGATCCAATGGGCATATATAATTTAAGCTTCAATAATTATAAATAATTGAATTATCTCATAATTAAATTAATAATAATTATTAACTTTAGTTTGCACTACTATCAGAAACCAAAGCACACTTTTAAATTATATACAGAATTATGTGGAATGTTAAACATAAAATGTTGACAATAAGCTTGTCCATTAATATAATCATTTGCTATGTGATAATACCGTCTACAATAATATTCATAACTAGAGCCAAATTTAAAATTTTCTGTGCAATCTCTCTAATTACTTCTTTGTTCATGAGTTCCGTTAATTTTCTAATGGACGACCTTTTTATGAACAAATCATAAGTAAGAATTTTAGGTAATGTTTGATATCCTATATGAAATAGCGAGATCTCTACATCATAGTTACAAAATTAATACTTATGGAAATATGATCTTAACATTCTATCTTGTAGGAGTTATGGACTCCAAATCTGAGTAATGTTCCTAGCTACCTATATTAGTATACCTCCAATGTACGAAGTTTTTGATCGTAGATTTATAGATCTCACCTATTGGCAATCAAAAGATATAGTAAATAAATATGCCTGCTAATCATCTCAAGGTTAAGGTATGATTCATAAAATGATCAATAATGATAGAATTCTAATTTCTCGTTACAAAATTATACAAGAAATTAAATTCTATATTGGCCCATGTTTAATGAGTTCTAAACACATTGATGTCTCTGTCTAGTAATCACAATGTTATTATAATTCGGATAAGATTATTCCACCAAATCGAATACACATAAGGTTACAATCTTATACAAGTTAAAGTGTCCAGTTTTATCTACTGATTATAATTCAAGGTTTATACTAAGCACATATAATCCCATCCTCTATATTATAAACTTCATATATATGATTATGGACTTTTATAAGTATTGAAACCTTTGTGATATTTGCACATATATATATATATATACATACATATATATATATTTATGGAGAATATCAAGGAATATTATGTAATGACTAAGGGAAATTTATTAACAAAGTCCAATTATTAATTGGATTTAAGTAATGAATTTACCCTCATAAATCGTATTTTTGTAAAAATTACGATAGTATATAATGAACAATGTTGATAGGGAATTTTACTATGGAATTAATATAATGATGGATATTGTTAAATACTGATTTTGTGAGCTTAAAATGGTTAGAAATTTGTGAATAATAATATCCATGAAACAAATTTTATATCACAATTAATTATAGTGTTATGATATAAATTAATGGATGATTAAGGTAGAAATAAAGTAGAAAAGCTTGATAACCCTTAAAATAGTGTAAAAAGGATACGATACAGTGTAAGTACACTGCTGAGATAAAAACACAAATACAAGAAATGTTGTGTTTGTAATGACCCAAAAAATTCAAACATTAATTTACTATGATTAATTAAGGGTTTTCCCTTATGACTTAGCTAAGTACTTGAAAAAGTACAAGTTTTAAGTTTATTAATATGCAAATTTGAAGATTTTACTAGTCGTAAAACCTTAGAAATGATTAATGTTGTGAATGCACAAAATTATGTGCTTTATTTATGAAACATGTAACAATGTAATGTTATGATAGTACATTAAAATAATTAAACAAATAATTATTTAATGTGCTAAACCAAGAGTTTATGATTTATTAATTTTATGCATGAGCCAAAAAGATGATGTTATTGGCGAAAGTAGAATTCCCAACTTACTAAGATTATGTAGAAATTCCTATGTGATATCAATTCAGTAAAAGAAACCCAGATCAATAATGATCATGAGCTCCATACCATAAATTAAAAATGGTGAGCACCAAGTTCAAGGATGCAAAAATTTCAACGTTTTAAATATGTATAGTTAGTTACTATACACATTAATAATTACATAAGGTTGTTATCATTGTTGTAATAATAATGACAATAATAATAATATCAGTTGTCAAAATAACAGTGAATGAGAAAAAGAAGAAAAGCATTGATAGAGTCTACAAACGTTAATCTATTGGTAAGAAGTAAATCTATAAATAGCTCTTTACGAGAAATAGTTCGGATTATATCCGTAAAGCACGAGATTGTACTAAGTCTGGAATTTTAAATTAAATTGACTTTTGATAGTCAATTTAATTTACAAAATTTTTATAAAATTACAACTATTGTTTTTATAATGGGATTCGAAGTTTACAATGTGAATAGTTAAATGAAAAATATATATTTAAAATTACATTTTTAAGTTTCAAAGGTTAAATATATATATAAATATATATATATTAATAATTATATTGAGCAAAGTGTTAAATGCACAACATCTTTCTAAGAATTCATATACATATATACATATATGTATACAGTTGTGAAAAAATTAATCATCGGTTTAAAGATAAATGTATTTAATGTTTATTGTTCTAAAATTAAGTCACAAAATCCATTTAGTATGGATAAAATTATGAAAATGATTTTTATGTCAAAATGAATATGTCGGTAACACAATAATTCAACAAGAGAATTAAAAATTTATGTGATTGTTTTTAAAGTGTAAATAAATTACAGTTTTTAAAAGTACAAATATGTTTACAGAAATTTAAAGTTGCAGAACAAATTTGATATACCCGATACTACACGGTTTAGACTGGTAGACCACAAAATGGTCTATAAATACAAAAAAAAAAAAAATAGCCAATAGAATCAGCTCACTTTCTCTCTCTACTTTCTCTCTCTACTCTCTCTCTCCCCTCAAACTCAGTCCAAGATATGCCCACCATTTTCGACATGTCCCACACCGTTGGAAAGATCTCGAGGAGCTGAGTTCGACGGTGTGTCGTGCCACCCACAACTCCACCGAAGCAATCCTCACGCGCAGGTCAAAGTGGCAAGAAATCACAAAATTTTCTGGATGATTTCTCCTTCGTCTGAGCTCCGATTGAGACGGTCTTGGTGTCAACGGACTCAAAACGAAGAGACGAAGAGAATGGCACTGATGTTATGGTATGATTCTCCCTGAAAAAGCCTTGTCGAAGCCGCCATTGTTCTTCACCGTGCCACCTCTCGATGCCACCGTTCACGGTGGCGTTGAGGCACACCTCAGCCACCATTCGACTCAGAGGGCGACGGGGAGTGAGAACCCCCGCCTAATTGCACCCTCACTTGGCCGTTCATCGAAATTCCACCTTAGCCGCTGTCGCTGTCTCGTGAAACGCTGATGAAGCTGTTTCCAGCTACTGCACCCCAAATTGAAAGGGGGAAAACGTTCAGAGCCTCCTGTGGAATGATTTGCCTCAATCAATTTCTGCCGCTGAGCTGCCGATTGTCGGAGAACGACGAAGCTTATCGCCGCCGTCGTAGGAGGATTGAGTTCACCATCCCCGATGGTTTTGTGCCAAATTGATGGCATGGAAACACTCAGAGAATGTCGGGGAAGGAAAGCCTTAAGCCAATTTGGCCGAGCCATCGCCGGAGGTAAGAGATCGGAATCTCCATTTTTGCTGCCAATGTCAAGCTTCGATTTGCTATGTTAGAGGCCAAATTGGACAAAATTGACACCGTCATTTGACTCAGAAGGGTTGAATTAGGGGGGATAGGCCCGAGGCCAGCTGCCAACAAAGCTAATTGATGGTGGTCAACGGCCGGTCAACCACCACTTTGGGTTTTTGTGATCCAGACCTCCGATTGACGATCCGAGACCACATCCCGATTTGTTTCGATGTTCTGAACGCGATGGTACCCTCCGTTTGAGCTAATTATACTCCGATAAAAATCATTTGGTACCGATTGCACACAGATCGAGGCGACCCAGACTACAGTAACGAAGTCCATAATGATGTTTTTAGCAATAATAAATTTCTATGGAGCATTCTTAGCCATCCATAGCCACTCGATGAGCACTACTGAGGATGCTGCGTGGACTACAGATACAACGAGATGTAACTGGACCCGCTCAGTTCGGAGTCCAGGTAAGTAAGAATCTCACCTACAGTATGAATAGTTTAAAAATAAATTAATTTTAAATATTTTCATAAAATTTATTAAAATACATGATTTGTGATTTATTACACTGTTATATGTTATGATGTGATATGTTATGTTATGACATGATGTGAAATGCCATGATGATGATGTGATGAATAATGTGTGATGTATGCAATATTTGAATTATATTGTTTCATCGCCTTCAAGTTAAGCATGATTATGATTTAAGATGGGATTTTATTTTAATATTTAATTTAAAAATTGTTTTGAGAATGGTTTTATTTAAATTGAGAAATGTCCTTAAAGTAATAGTTGCTAAGTAAGCATCCTTATGTTTAAAAAGAAAAGCCCAAGGAAATTACTATGATTATGTTTCAAGAAATAAATGTTATGAGTTATGTAAAGGATCATGCTATTGGAAATTATGATTATGTTAAAACGTAATTATTATTATTACGTTATCATCACGTTGAGAAATTTATGTTCTAATATTCAGTTTACGAAATTAAGTTTTAAGAAATTATTATTATATCATTCAAAGTTGCATGTTGAGAATTCTTTATTATCAAGAATTCATTTATTACTAAGTTTTGGAAAATAATTAATACTTCCTTTAAAACTTTATGCCAAGGATTCGATAACAAGAATCCATTTAAAAAAAAAAGAAAAAAAATTATTCTAAAATTTTTGTACTTTATCTTTAAGTATGTTAAAGTTCATGATCACGTTAAGTTAAGTGACGGCCACGTAGTGTGTGTTGCCACAGTGTTTGGATTTCAAAAGTGAACCAAAGAATACGTAGGATATTTTATACTGGTCAAGAATACGTTTTCATTGGTTTTACCCCAACAGTATAAGAAAAATACTGTGTGGTAAAAAATTACACTGTATAAAGTTTTGACTTTTGGGGGCCCACCAAGTGGACACCCAATAGGTTTGGATTGGGCCACCACATTATGAAATGTCACCCAATCACATCTAGCCACCCAATACCCACTTAATTATCAAGGGGTGACTCACCATTAAAAAAAAAGCAATGGATAAGTCTTTAATTAAGACTTAAAGCGTCAATTTTTTCCTATTTTCTCCTTCAACAATACACAACAGCCATAGGTGCTCTTCTTTAAAAATTTTTCAAGCCTAACTCTTTGCAAAATTGCCCCAATCAAGTTTCAAGAATTAAAGTTGAAGAGATTTCATTAACTTTTAAGTTAAAAATCCAAACTTTTCCTTAAGTTCCTAGGGTTTTGCTTGGTTTGAGGGGGGGATTTTGACGAGAAATTCTATCATATGAAAAATGCCCAAGGAAGTTGCAAAGAAGCCCCTTGGAAGACCTAGGATCACCAATTTTCTTTTGGTAAGTTCAATATCTCAATTTTAAAGTTTAAATGGTTTTGTTTTGCTTTGATTGGAAAATCGCATGTAATCATATAAGTAAGTTTGTGGTGTGCATGTTTAAACATCTAGTTTGTGATGGTGATTGGATGATGATTTAGGGGTTTTTATGTTAAAAATTTTATTTGGTTTCAAAACTAAGAAAAATTTTGTAAACTTTGAATGGTTTTTAAAGAATTGAAATTTGGCACGAAACTTTGTTAAGGGAGGTATAGAGTCTGTCCAAACAACAGTTTGTATACTGCCCAAAAGCATATATTTACAAAAACTACCCCAGGGACTAAACTGTAAAAAAAATTTCTAGCCTCGGTAGATTTGAAAATTGGTTGAAAAGTCCCCTGTATAGCGGGAATTTCAAAAAATTCAAAACATAAAAGTTGTAGATCTTGACGAAATTATTAAAAAAGGTAGATGATTTGTCGAAATCGCCTTTGTTTGTAAGTTATAAATTTTACAAAATTTGTTAAAGTTGAAAAAAAAAATTAAGGGGAAAAAAAGTCTTTTTCCAAAAGGAATTTGGGTAAGGTACTTTGAGAAAATTTAATCCTCTTTAAAAATAGAGACTAATGGTTTAAAAAGATTATTTTTGGTGCTAGAGGCAAAATTGTCAAAATACTTAAAACGAGAGGTAAAATTGCAAAGTTTTGTTAAACTTGGGTTTTTATTGCAAATAAGAGACCTGATGCCTTGAACATTTGTTTCTATGCTAATAGGCGACGTTTTGTGTTAAATTAGCCAAATCGGGTCTAGGAATTCAAAGTGGCCCATGAAGGGTTTTTTCCTAAAATGACCAGAACGGACCCTAAAGTTTCCAAGATAGAGAAAAATGACTTTAATAAGAATTTTTCTCCCTTTTTGTTAGAAACAATAAGATAGAAAGAATTGAAAGGATGGTCGAACTTTAAATAATTAAAATAGTGATCCAAATTAGTAATCGATAAGTATACTTTATCGACGAAAAGCTTAATAGTGATAATTTGGTTAATGACGATATAATTGGCCAAACAGGTCACTAGATGAATAATGAAGAAACCCAAAGACGGTCTTTATAGCAGCATAAACAAGTAAATTCTAAACCCACCTATAGTATGAAATAGTGGGTTTAAGAGTATAGTATACTTATGTGAATATACCTGTGTGTATTATGCAATTGAAAAAGTGTCTATGTTTTGCACTTAATATGTAAGTATTTTGACATGCATGGTATGATAACCATAATAATTGGACCGGTAAATGAATCACTAGAAAAAGAGAAAAGTGTTGTACCAGCCCCTGACGCAAGGGGAGTTCTAAGTTATGTTTTGGTCTCGGTGTTACGATGATCCATGTGCGCATTTGGTATGGACACTTAGGCCCTAGTAAAGTTTGAATGATGAAAAGAATAATAAGCGTTCATAAGAAAGCATAAATGGATCATGCATATTAACGAATGATGCATGTGGGTTATGTTTGGACTTACTGAACATAAGCTCACCTAGTTATTTCATGTTGTAGGAATTTCCACTAAGAGGTCAGAATGATCGTACTAATGAGCTAGCGTTAGAATATGAGCGATGTGCAGATTAGAATATAGATACCATCATAGTTACGTTTCCATTTGTTATGTATATTAAGTTATCTTGGAACTTGTTGTATATAAAGATATAGTATAGTTAAGTAAGATAAAACCTCTTTTGGATATGTTAAGTATATGATGTTATAAATAGAAAGTTCATTTATGTATACATAATTACAAAAAGAAGTTCGAGTACATACGTGTGAACTATTATGGTTATTTAAAAAAAAAAAAGTATTTCCAAGATTTTCATAAATACGTAAATAAAAAAAGTGTTGAAGCAGGGCCCAAAATAAGACAGGTTGTAACATATTATATATTTATAATGCAATACTTTATTTCTTATAATGTCCAATTTGAGATAAAATGATATGCTTGAAAAGCGCCAATCCTAACAGTTGGTCCATTTAAAAATTACGAGAAAAGAAAGAGAAATTGTAGTGTATAACATATTTTGGATCATTTACATAAGTGTCTAATTTTAAGACCTTAAATCTAAAACTGTCCCTAAAGTCTTTCAATTACAATATTGTCTCTTATGTTATATAAAAAGATTAATATTACCTTGAGTTATAACTAAAAATAATTAACCTCTATAATGAATACATAATTGTTCTGATGAGAGGAAAAAGGGGGAAAAGAAAAGGAAACAAGCAATTAATATGAGAATTTTTCATTTGTTAAGGTCAAAATAACTTAATTATTACCATGAAAAAAAAAACGATGATTGATGACTATCTTATTAAGGAAAACAAAAGAAAGCAGCATAATGAATTACCAATTGTATCGAATAAGAGTTAAAAGAGGAAAAAAAAAAAGAAGACAATTAATGCGTAAATGCTTCATTATCTTCAAAACAAAAAAAAAAAAAAAATGAAAGAAAGAAACTTCATTGAATAGATCCAAAACAGAAACTACAACTACAAAAATGCAAACACAAAAATAGTGAAAAAAAAGAATGGGAAACTATTGGTTTCCACAAAAACGAAACAAAGAAAAAGGACAACATGTAAAATTATTCAATACTGTAATTTAAATTGCTACAATGAATAAAACAACATGTAAAACTTATAATGTACCATAATTTAAATTGTCCATATCCGTAATTTTTATCATTATTATTTATTGCTGTAATTTATTTATTATTGTGGTAATGGGCATATTTATTTTCAATTTTTTTTCTTTTTAAAGTTAGAAAACTGACCAATAATGTATAACTTAAACAAACTCAAATAAGAAAGGAATATCTATTAGAGAGAAATTGTAAAGACTATTAAAAATAATCTTTATATATTATTACCGTAATTTATGTGTCATTATAGTAATAACCATAAAAGCATTTTTTCATGACATGTTGAACCTATTTGGGCATAATTATTTTCCAATTTATTTTCTTTTTTGTGGTTAGAAAATTGAATAGTATGTGGAAATTTGGCTTATGAGAAGCAGATAAATGAAACCTGAGTATGAATGTGAATGATTCTTAAAGAATCAAAAATCAAAGAAGGAATAAAAAAAATCTGCAGGATCTTATGTTGAAGAGAAGCCTCCTAATGGTCGACGTGTAATTAATCAAATAAAGAAAAAAAAAACATATTTCAATAATGAAGAATTAAAAATCTGGAGGAGCATAATGTGAATATAAGGTTATTAGAAGGAAGTCAAAGTGTAATTTAATCAAATGAAGAAAAAAAAAACCAAAAAACAAAAAACAAAACCCATATAAAATAACGGGTATAAAAATACGATCAAGTCAAAGTATCAATCAAGATATTACTAATATGGTGACGAATAAAAAAAGCTTTCAAAATTAAACAATGAGGTATAATTGGCATTTTAGATCACCAAAATTTAAAAAATAAATAGAATTGTAATATCGTTTATAAGTAGACAAATTTAGATTCAATAAACTCAAAATAGATACTTTTTGTAAATACGTCACGTATAATTAACATGTTAATTATTATAAATTTTTAAAATTTGTAAAAGTTTTAGATATTTAGTTTTGAGAAAATTACATATTACGCTACACTGTTAAAAGTTGTTTTTATTTATGACATATTTAAAAAAATTATGTCATACTATCATTCATATTACATGTAAAGTTGTATAATAAATAAACATGTATGACATTTATAAAAAATAAGCCTTAAAAGATAATATTTATGAAAACCTCCCATTAATTTTCCAATTTTACTTTAAATTCATGAATCCTAAATTAAAAAAGCCTAAGTCTAAAATTGGAAAACCCTTCTCTCTCCTCCTCCCCTTATCTCCGATGACGGATGGTGAGATGGCAACGATGGCAAAGCATGGCAATCTCTTGTCGTGTCCTGGTGCAATCTCCCGTCGTGATGTGGTGAGATCTCCCATTGCCGCCAACATCTGCTGCTAGTGAAGCTCAGGAACTCCTCCCCATAATGAAAATTGCCATTAAGATCTCACCATTTCCAACAAGCACCTTTGTCGTGTGCGCTGGCCATTCGAGTTTCGTGCCTCGCGCTTGTCGTCCTTGCCTAAGTCGAAGCTTCGCGTTCGTTGGCTGAGTCCAAGCTTCGCATCGTTGTCCGAGCCTTGTGTTGTCGAAAACAAATTTGCTATTAATTTCCATTCTCAAAAAATATTCTATTAATTTTTATGCTCTCCTTTAAATGTTCTATTTCCTTCCTCCGCCCGAGAAGAAATAACAATTCCATGAGGGTAATTAAAATAATGTCAGGTACTTAAAACAAGTTTAGTAAATAGCATATTAAAATAAATAAGATATTTTCTCATGATTAAAATGCCAAAACTTATTTTTTTAATTTTTTTTTCTTTCTCCCCTCTTTTTCTCTCCTTTATTTCTCCCTCTTTGCATTTTTGGCCAAAATTTCTATGTGCCGGCCAAGTGTTGCCTCCACAACTTCTCCATCAACGACAAGGGTAGCCCTTACGACGACATTGCTAGCTTCGCGGCTACTAGATTGAGCTGACCTTTGCAACGTTGGAACTCACATGCACCACCCGTCGTATCTTTGCACCATTAGCATCCACCATTTTCACTCTTCTTGGTCCATTATGGGCCACTCGTCATGACCATTGTTGATTGTCTTAGATGCCGACGTGCACCAGATTCCTAGGGAGATAGGCTCCTTTCTCTATCAGCGTCGAAGATGGAAATGGTTGGGAGATCACGATTCTTCAACCATAATCGTGATCTTTGTTGCGAGCTCATCCTATGATTGCTAGGCTTACAGTAATACTAAACTTCGACTATCATCGTGACAAACAACTTAGATTATCGCAGTGAATAGCTTACTCGATAAAGACAAACCAATGACAACAAGAAGAGACAGGAGAAATAATTTATTCAGATTAAGGGTATTTTGATCTACACAATTACGTAAATTGAATACCTAGATTGACAAGTCACCGTTGCTAACATCTTAAAATATTCCTAACATTTGTTGCTAATAGTTTTCTAAAGTCTTACATTTTAGTTAAAAATTGAATGTGCCGAACCCATTTATGATATAACGTCAAACTCAACCCATAATTCGTTTATATTTGTGTGAAGTGCTAGACACATATGTGCCTTAATATACTTTTATCATGCCTAATAAAATAATTATAAACAAACTGGGAAAAATAAGTATTGTATACGATAAAATTAAAAACACTAATTGTTAACACAAACAAATTATGTTTTTTAAGGGGAAATACCTTGTGTTTTGCTTAAATACCATTTTTGTCTCTCTTGTTATGAAAATGCTTAACACATTCCTTATGTTTTTAAAATTATACTCAAAATATCCCCTACAGCCATTAAACTTGAAAAAAAAAAACCAAAATTTTTTACCCTAATCTTTACTAAATATAATTTAAAACATTATTAAATTAAAATAATAAAAAAATCAATCTTAAAATGTTAAAAAATCTCGACATAATTGAAGTATATGCTTAATTAAAATGTTTATTTAAATATTTTAAATTACCTTTTATTTGATTTGTAAGTAAGTTATATTTAAAATAACATTTAGTATAAATTGAAGAGGGTAATCTTTAAACTCCTAAAAAGATTAATTACTTCGAGGGTGTGTTGAGTATGAAATTGTAAATACATAGGAGTTTTAGGCATCTTAATAATAAAAATAATAAAAGTGACAATTGAAAAAAAAAAAAAAAAGCCGATATTTTGAGTATTTTTGTCTCTTTCGAATGACACAAATCTTGTGGTTCTCACCCTTGTCTCTCTCTCGGATGAGTTCACGGCCTTTCTCTGCAACATACTTCACGTGAGGTTTTTCCAAAGCCATAGACAAACACCGCACGTTTCTTCAATATTTTATATTATTTTATGCCAATTACCTTTCACATTTGTCAAACTCTCTCGTCAAAAGAATCAAAAGCTTCTTAAAACTTCCCCCATATGGGGTGTTAGTTTGATGCCGTGGCGTTGACAGTGAGAATTAATGGTTAAAGTTATTTTTATTGTAACATGTAAAAGTTTTATATTGTAGTAATTTTTTTATTATATTATAATATATAAAAATTTTATATTTTTTATAATTAAATTTATAGTAAAAAATAAATGGTTAAAACCACTGCCAAACAAAAAGTCTTTCAAGTAAACGTTTTTAAAACAGCCTTTAAGCCCAATAAAATTACAAATAAGATGATAAAAAAACGTACTTATGGAGGCCCTTCCAATCTTTTTTCCTTCTTCCTATATTTCAAGCCTTGATAGGGATATACATACACTGCTAAAAGTACGGTTAAAAATATAAATTATAATATAAAACTCTCTTATATTAAAATTATCAAATCAAAACGGTTAGTTACGAGTGGTTTAAAATAAATAAATAAAAGCATCCTTCTAAGAGCTTATTTTATGTTGTTTATTGCCTAAAACTTCTATATAAATATATGTACGTATCTATACAGCGTATACAGTTATGCACAAAAAAAATATCTAGCTCTCTAAGCTAAGCAAAGAGACTATGGAAGTGACCAATAGATACATAACAGTAAAAGGTCATATAGATGGGAAACCAAGAGAGTCGGACTTTGAAATTGCAACTTCAACTATTTCTTTATCAGTTCAGCCTGGTTCCAATGACATCGTCCTGAAGAATCTGTATGTTTCAATCGATCCGTACCAGATAAACCGAATCAAGAGCCAGAGCTCCACTCACAAGACTTCGAGATATGCCGTCGCAGTGGCTCCCGGTGAGGTAAAGCCGTAATAAAAACTACGATGAAGGTCTTGTTTTGTTTTTGGCACCAGATTTTTATTTTTTTATTTTTTTTTGGCAATTTCTAAAAATAGTATCAAATAAGGCCTATGTACTTTTCTTTATTTTTTTATGAAAAATAATTGTTCTTTTGGACTTAATTTTGCTTAAATTCGACGTCTAGAGTGGATTTTAATGTGACTAGAAAAACACAGTTTCAAATAATTTCAATATTGTTGAGAGTGAAATGTTGATATTTATTTGGACAGAGCTTTGATGCTTATGGAGTGGGTAGAGTTGTGGCTTCTGGGAATCCTGAATTCGAGAAGGGTGACTTGGTTGTGGGAATGATTACATGGGGAGAATATTGTGTGCTAAAAGGAGAATACATGTTGAGGAAACTGGATCCTATGCGATTTCCTCTGTCTTACCATGTGGGGATATTTGGTAATTTTCCAAATTTTCTAAGGCCACTTCCCTGTGAATTCTTTTTATTATTTTTTTACAAGTAATTCTTTATATTATTACAATAATTTAAACATAGGGTTTTTTTTAGCACTTATGCCCCTTGAGCTTGGCATTTTCATCCCTTGATTTTTTTTTTTTGGCCATTTATTTCCTTGAGTTTCAAAAGAGTAACAGCTAACTCCATTCGTTAGCTGGAGTTGAACCTCAGGAAACCCTGAGACTAGTTTAGAGGTTAAATTACAATCCCCCCCCAGGGGCTTGAGTTCAATGGGTACAATTTCTAAAATTTTTTGTGATTCTACTCCAAATTTAACCTCTATTGACAATTGGAATCAATTGCTATTGATTTTATAAATTTAAGGACTAAATTGCTAAAAAAAAACAAGAAAGAAAGATAAAGGAAAAATGCCAAACCACAAAACGTTCAGAGCACATAAGTGCTAAAAACTCCTGAATTCCGATTGTGAAAATCACCCATCAGCAGAAATCTCAAAAAATTTTGAGCAGTTTTTTAACCGTGGCTCTTTTTTGCCATGCAAGTTTTCATTAAGGCTGCAATATCGGCCATCAGTTATGCAGTTTTGAATGGAGAACTCTATGGAAGTTGCATAATCTGACTAGATTTTGTTCGTTCTTTCTTGCAGGGTTTAGCGGTCTGACGGCGTATGCTGGACTTTTCGAAGTGGGCAAGCCTAAGAAGGGTGAAAAAGTGTTTGTATCTGCAGCTTCTGGCTCTGTCGGCCATTTGGTCGGACAATACGCGAAACAGTTTGGTTGTTATGTTGTGGGAAGCGCTGGAAGCAAAGACAAGGTAACCCATTGGATTACTTTCTGCTAGTTAATTGACTTTTGATTCTTGCAACACATGCAAACAATGTTTCAAACTCTGTTGTTTATATATAGGTAGCCTTGTTGAAGGAAAAACTTGGATTTGATGATGCATTCAACTACAAGGAAGAAACTGACATGAAATCAGCTCTCAAAAGGTAGATCCTATATTTGATGCTTTTGAGAATGTGTGTTCAAAAATTCCTCGATACAGAATAAAAATATATATATATATATATAATGAGTATTGTTTAATTATGAATAATCATATTTTCATCTGATTCCTTCAATTTTTTTCGTTCTTTTTATTCTGATGATATGATTTTCACGCGATATAATATTGACGATAAATGCACTATATCAGTATAGATATCCCTACAATAGAACTGCATTAATTATTATTATTTATTAATTTAAACTTAGAGGTTAGGCAATTGAACTTTATACTTCGTGATAGAGTCATATATGAAATTATTACTAGACTATACCTGCAATTACAATAAAGTTGTATTAATTTTGTTTGTTATATTAACAGGATGTTTGACATGGTGGTTAGAACTGTAAATACTGTAGCATTGAGTTTTATGCTATAGCAACTTTTTGCTTTTAGTGCATGTGAAAGTTTTACACTATAACAATTTTATTTGTTTTTACTGTAACATATGAGAGTTTCACCTTCCTAATTGAAAAATTAGTTTGAGCCAACTAATGTCTAACAAGCAATAAACTTCTTGTTGCATATAATTATAATTATTGTTAGGTGCTTCCCCGATGGAATTGATGTGTACTTTGACAATGTGGGGGGTGAGATGCTTGAAGCAGCAGTAGCCAACATGAACATCTACGGTCGGATTGTTGCCTGCGGGGTGATTTCTGAGTACATAGATGCTGGAAAGCAAGCTCCGCTGGATATGCTAGAGATTGTCTACAAAAGGATCACTGTCCGTGGATTTTTAGCGTCCGATTTTCTGAATCTTTATCCAGATTTCCTCTCAGCTACCGTGGATCACCTCCGCACGGGCGCAGTTCAGACGATTGAAGACATCTCAAGTGGTGTGGAGAGCATTCCACCGGCTTTTCTTGGACTGTTTCATGGCGCTAACACAGGGAAGAAGATTGTGAAATTGGCAGATGAATGAACTTGTAGGAATTCTTTCTGGCTTGAAAGATCAATAAAAGATTTAGAAATATCAGTTACGATTTTATTGGAGCTGGAACAGTTTGGTGCATGTACTAGTTTTATCTGATTTGGGCACAGAAAAATCACAAAATATTCCCTCAAGTAATAAGTAATAAGATTGTTTGGAATTAAAAATTTTGGTTCCAACTAAAATTTTTTATAATATTTTTACTTATAAAATTTAAATTGTTATAATGTTTTTAGTTTAAATCTTTAGTTTGAATCTGTGTTCTTAAATAACAACGTACAATTAACATTGCTCTCAAAAATTACAAAAGTATTTGATAATCAGATTAACAATTGCTTTGAAATCTCTCCTATTGAACGCTTTTTGGTTGGCAAAATATTAGAGAAATAGACATTTTAAAAGTGTTTGATAAATATATTTAAAATTAATTTTTTAGTTTAAAATACTACAACTTTATAGCCATTTTTGTTTTTTAATATAACGTACAAAAAGTGTAAAGTTTAAAAAGTTAATCTAAACCATATTAACCAAACACCTAATAAAACACCTTCAAGTTTTGGCCAACCCCTTTTCTTCCCTTACAAGCAGAAATTGAGATGACCCGCCATTTCAAACTCATATGATTCAAAGAGCCCCAACGACCCTCAAAACCGACCACCTCATCTCCCTCTCTCGAAAATGCAAATCCATAAAGCAACTCACCCAAATCCACGCCCAATTCCTCAAATCGTCCCCACCCCATCAAAACCCACACTCCATTTCTCAACTCCTCTCCATCATCGTCACTTCCAACAACAACTCTTTCTTCTCCTACGCTTCCTCGATTTTCGACAGCCTGCGTCGCCGCAACACCTTCACGTACAACACCATGATCAGAGGCTACGTCCAGTCTCGCTTTCCTCTCGACGCCGTTCTTTGCTATTCGGACATGTTGAATTACGGGTTGAGACCTAATAACTATACTTTCCCGCCTTTGATCAAAGCTTGTACGCTTCTCGTTGAGAATCCGGAGATGACGGGCCGATTGGTTCATGCCCATGTTGTGAATTTGGGTTTTAGCGACGACATTTTTGTTGTCACCGCACTTATCGAGTTCTATTCGGTGGTTGTCCACGACACGGGAAGTGCACGCTCTCTGTTTGATGAATGTTCGGAGAGAGACGTGGTTTTGTGGACGGCTATGGTTGACGGGTACGGGAAGGTGGGAGACGTTGGGAGAGCGCGAGAGTTGTTCAATGAAATGCCTGAGAGAAATGCAGTGTCGTGGAGTGCGATGATGGCTGCTTATTCTCGGTTGAGTGACTTCAGAGAGGTGGTTTGTTTGTTTGGGCAAATGCAGGAGGTGGGGACTAAGCCGAACGAGTCGGTTCTGGTTAGTGTTCTTACCGCTTGTGCTCATCTTGGCACTGTCACGCAAGGATTGTGGGTCCATTCCTATGCCAAGCGAAATAAGCTTGATTCAAATCCGATATTGGCCACTGCGTTGGTTGACATGTACTCGAAATGTGGCTTTGTGGAGTCGGCTTTAGCAGTTTTTGAGGGCATTAAAAATAAGGACGTGGAAGCTTGTAATGCCATGATTACCGGGCTCTCCATGAATGGTAATGCCAGAAAATCGCTCGAGCTCTTCAAGAAAATGGCCGTAGAGGGGATTCAACCTACCGAGACCACATTCATTGCCGTGCTCACTGCTTGTACTCATGCAAAGATAGTTAACGAGGGGCTTAAGTTATTCAATGAAATGGACGCTATTTATGGGGTTAAACCTCGGCAGGAGCACCATGCGTGTCTTGTTGACCTCTTGGCGAGGGCAGGAATGGTAGAAGAAGCGGAGGAGTTCATAGAGGAGAAGATGGGAGGGCTTGAAGGGTGGGACGCCAACGTGTGGGGAGCGTTACTTGGTGCGTGCAGAGTTTACGGGAAAGTTGAAGTTGGAAACCGAGTTTGGAAAAAGCTAGCTGATACGGAAGTGGCAGATTGTGGAGCTCATGTTCTTTCTTACAATATGTATAAAGAAGCTGGCTGGGAAAGGCAGGCAAAGAGGGCCAGAAACATGATCTCAAAAGTGCGGATGGCGAAGAGGCCGGGATGCAGTGTGATAGAGGTGAATGGTGTGGTTGAGGAGTTCCTTGCTGGTGATCTTTGCCATCCGCAAGCACAAGATATAGCCAAGATGCTTGATTCTTTATTCAAAACGGTGAATTTTGAGGATGTTTGATGTGGTACAATGTTTCATGGTGCATTCTTGAAATTGTTTATAGGGGATAATATACCATTATTGTTTCCTCAACATGGATTGTATGTTCAACAATACATAAATAAAAATGCATTCTTTTTATGCCCTCATCCCCCTCTTAAGGAGAGGCGGGGACGGGGTCGGAGATTCCCTTTGAGGAAGATTTTCCCATACCGGGTCTAATCCCTACTATGATATTCATCATTGAGGAACATTTAAGTTAATTAGAAATAAAAAAAGAAGTTGAAATTCATCTATAAAGCCAACTTTCAACAAAATGTATAGAGAACAATATTTGAGTTAGGGTTACGTCAAATACATGTTAATAAATAGATCACATGTATAATTTTTTTTAAATATGCATATCGGGTTGGGTATTTTTCTCCCATATCAATAGATCACATGTTAATAAATAGAATATTTTTTTTCAACAAAATTCTTCCATCATCACTCTGACCCTGACTTGAGGATAAGAAGTTATCCCTATTGCCGCTCCAAAACTAGTTAATAATCTGCCATTTCCCGCCTTATCAGTGGCGGGCCTTCACGAAGCCTGTCCCCAAGAGAATAAATGCCATCTCTAGTGCTTAGTAATTTTAAATTTGGCTTCAGAGTGTGTGTCATTTATCTCTTCAGCAAATACATGCAACGGTTTGTTAGTTTTGTATGTTTGGGAATATAGTTGGAATCAAACACCGTAACATATGAGAGCTTTTATACTGTAGCATATGAGGGCTTTACATTGTAGCAGTTAGGTTGCCAAACAAAGCCTAACCTGTAATATAGAGGCTAAAAATATGTGTTGGCTCATGGTCGGCGTAAACCCAATGTAGATAATGTTTGACTCTTGATCTAGAAAGAGATGGGGAGAGAGTGAGTGCATCACCTTGCATTCTTCCATTGAAATAAACAAGAGTGCATTCTGAATTATTTGGTGCAGAGCTGTGGCTTAATGGCTTGTTAAATTGCAGATAGAGCAAGGTAACAGGTATGCTGTTTTGTCTTATTTTCTAAATTTGCTTTTGTTTTCTTTAACTCAAAAACTGTTTGTGGGAGCCCTATCTTAGAAGAGCTTTGATTTTTCCAAAAAGGTTTTTGTCAAAGCTGCAAAATACTTTTTTTTTTTAACCTCTCTTTGAGCAACTCCAAGGTTGCTAGCCAAAAGTTAGAATTAGCTAAAATGGCCAAGGATGTGACATTTTTTTAACTTTTGAACCACTCCAATTACTAGCCAAATTTTTAGCTAAATTAGTTTTTAGCTATCTCACTAGCCAAATATAATGAGCTTGAAACACTAGCCAAATTTTTTTTTATTATTTTATTATTTAATATTGATTTGATATAAAGAATAAGAAAAGGTCAAAATTGCATTAAACGAGAATTGCATCAATTTAATGGAAAAAAATTTAGCTAAAATAAGAATTATGGTTGGAGTGGGTCCCAAAAGTTTCCTTGATAGGTACTTAAAAAATTAAGCAGCAGCTGTATATTTATTTTTTAATTGTCAAATTTATAAAAAATATAATTTTAATTAGATCTAATAGCTTAAAAAACATGCATTGTTAATAGATATTAGTTTTCTTAAAATTGTACCAGAAATCTAATAAGGTTTAATAAACTTTACTCTTTTAACAATTTCTTCAGAGTCAGTTTTTATTACTCTTCTTCAATTGTCTAAAAACGTCATAGGCAAAAACAACGCAGTTAAATCTCTTTTTTCTTTTTTTTTTTTTTTGCTTTTTCAAAATTCCCATAGAAGATTCAAAATACTCAAGAAATTTCATAGAATGGAAACAGTTTTCAATCTACTGCTATAATACATCGATCAAACTGTAGGTGTTTGACAATATTAGTTTCAACTAAACTTTACTCACTACAATGTAAAGTTTTTACATGTTATAATGTCAAAAAAAGAGCTATTATAAAGCTCTTATAAGCTATAATGGTTTTTAACTAAATTGGTTTGACGGTTTAAACTAATGCTCCTACACATCTTACCTTCAATTATTATTTGAACCAAATACTTGATATAACTACACTTTCATCTTTTGATCTACAAGAATATCGTATGGAATGTAATGGGTAAAAACATAGAGCATATGTTCTATAAAGGGTAGTGCCAATTTTTTTACCCAGCACAATCCCTATAACTTGCTATCTAATATATCTATCCAGTCAGGGCCTCATCCATCATTTTTGTGTCAATGGCAATTTCCTGCCCCGGTTACCAGGTATAAGTTGGGTGATTTTGGTTCAATTTCTTGGTCCTCTTCAGGTATCAAGAACACCGCTTGGTGCGAAACTCCTCCGAGGTCAACAAACCCGTGATCAGTGTCTTCAGCCTTTCGGCACCAGGACCTGGCTTAGGCTTGGTGTTATTTGCTATGAAATAATCCAAGATTATATTTCCTTGCTTACTTAACCATCCACCAGGCACAAATCCATCAGCATTGCAGCCCAAAAGCTCGGTATCGATCTTGTCGAGAACAGTTTCGTTCCTGCCGAATTTTCTCGCGAAGGGAGCATTACTGGCTACCATCCTTTGAAAGTCAGCGGTAGCTAGGAAATGAGGGTGTTGCTTAGGAGGGTTGTCCCATGATATGAAGTGGAGATCATGGTTCACAGTAGTGTTTCGAAACTCATCTGCGTTGCAGATTACGGTGTGGAAGTAACCTTCAGGTGAAGAGAGAAAGTTGGCGTAGTACATAAGGACTATCCTGGGAAGGTTGTCCCAACCCCATACACAAAATTCTATGAACGGGCGAGAGAGCATCATCCAAGCAGAACCTGAAAATGTCATTACAGACAATACAGAAATATTCAGCAATCAGCATCTGGAGTTTGTTAGCCCAAAAAGAACAGAAAAAAACAAAAAGAAGCTTAATTCACCATATCTCCTATCCTTTACATAATTCACTGGGTGATAATCAATCCAGATTCTGACTGGCAACAAGTTTCAAGACTAACTCAAAATTTTCGGTCAGACACTTCGAGTTTCTTTAAAAGCAAGTACTACCTACTACAAGGTACAACGATGTCAAATTCCCAAGTAAATGAATCTAAAACCAGGAGTATAACGTAAGAAATGCTCACTTGCCTGGAAAAAAGATATCAACATTCCTTTGTTTTTGGTATAAGAAAAACAAAGAAAGCATCTTTAGGATTTAGGACAATGAGCCTGTTTGGTTTTGTTTTCAAAATTTTAAAAATATTTTCGTATGATTTTCGAGACAAAAATTTTAAAAACACTCTCAGCATAAGTTCTAAAAAATTCTCATTTTTCAAAACAAAAACATTTTCATCTATTTTAAAAACAATACCAAACGGCCCCAATGATTCTGACCAATAGCAATATCAGAACTTATCCCCCAAAGGCCTTAAAATAAATGGCTCTTATTAGCGAACGCATTATGTAATGCTTTCTTTCAGTTCTTTTTCTTTGAATTTTGGCACAATGAAAAGACAAGCGCGGTCACATAGTGAAAGAAAAGAACAACAGAAATCCTCACCTGTGAAAAGTTTATATGCAGTTGGCACACCCCTCCTCTCCGGGACCCAAAATACGTCTGATTTGTGCAGACTATACAGCCCCGGATCGATTATGACAGGTCTTGCTCTCTGAGACCTGAAAAGCGATCAAATAAACATCTTGTAACTGCACTAAATATGATCTTCAGAATTCTAATCTGTGGTTCATGAACTAAAATATACCCAAAAAATAAATAACTAGAGATACATATTGAGCCACTTACTCCTTCCAGCCAATGTCACTGGTATGTTCAATAAAATTAAGGTGTCTTGGAATGGTTGACAACGTATGAAGCAGATCTGCATTAGAGGAAACAAAAAACACATACTTGAGGACTTGGTGGACATGTCTGCAATCATTAGAATCATGTAACCTTATGCCTTATCTTACACCAAGCTTTTACACTCCTCAAGTAAGAACAAATGAAAGCCCTTATGAAAGAGGTGATGGAACAAAACTTGAAACAGACACTGACCTGCCCCACTTTTTCCTTTGGGGGAAAACTAAAAAGTAGTAAAAAAAATATGCACGACAAGAGCAAGAGCCAACAGAGTTCAGCACAATAATTCATTCAGCATTGTCAGAAAATGGGGCAAAAAATAGTAAACATATAAGTTGTTAAACCTGAGTCAAAACCACAGTAGGAAACCAACTCATTTAACACAAGATAGTAAGCAAACGGCAAAATTAGTAACAAGACAATTAGCCTATCTTTTAGACCCATTAAATCCCACCCAATACTAAATCCTTTGTGTGGAGCCTAATTATCGCCCTACGCTTGGTTGCCCTACTAATACTTACACTAGGGGTATTAAGTTAGAAAGAAATACAGAGCGTTTGTGACGCGTGTGACTCTAGCAATTCGTAATTCTGCAGTAACTGAGTGAGGACGTAACTCTAACTGAACCACTGCGAGTCTTGTTGCCTTTTCTTGTTTTATTTTGTATTATTATCAAAATTAATGCTCTCGTTTGGTAAAGATTTAATCCACAACACCAACAACCAATATCTCAAATGCAATCAATACACAAAACCCAGATCAAAAACACAAATAAAGAAAATTAAACAACTCAAAAAGAATGTTCACAGTGATTTAAAAAAAAAAGGAAAGTTCTAGCTTGCGAAAAGTCCTTACCATCCTGGGTCACCAAAGGATAATCAGAAGCACTTAGATTAATAAACCAATCCCAATCTCCACCTTCCTTCAACAAAATGGCAGCAGCATGGAGGGTATTGGTGACCATTGTGGGCCCTCTATAAGTCACCAAATTAGCCCTCACAATCATCCTAACATTACCCACTTTTCCAAAAATGGGTTCATTTCTAACAAAATCAGCCAACTCCAATCTCTCCTCAGCTGAGGCCTCCAAGTCCAAATGAACAACATACTGGTTTCTTGGATGGTAAAGAGCCTTCAAAGTCCTCTTCAAGCTTTGCCCATCTCCCATGGACCCAGATATCAAGTAAGCCAATCTGGGTATTGGGTCATTTGAGACTGTAGAAATTCTTAGCTTGGATTCAACAAAACGTGGAACGAGCTCATTGTTCTTCTTTTTCTTCACTTGGGTCTTGTAGAAACGAGGAGAATATGAAGTTGAAGAAGAGAAAACAAAGATGAAAAAAAGGAAAGTGGATAAGAGTAGAGAGAGCATAAAAGGGAGGAACCATTTCTTCTTCTTTAGTTGCTTGTTAATCTCCATTACTCTCTAAAAGGAAAACAAAAGGAAAATGGAGGATCTAATCTAATCCTGATATCATCTCTGTTTTGGGGTTTTTCTGTTGTTGGTGTTGTTTTTTTCTTTGTCTGTGCAAAGAGAAAAATTGGAGGTCCGGGATGAATGTGTGAACTGCTTGTAATTATTACCTATACTTGTTTCTTTTGGGGTTGGGTTAGTGGGTGAGTGTTGTTTTTGTGAACGGTGAATGTGACTGAACTGAAATGAAGTTAACGTGCTTTGTACATAGGGAGAAAAATTTTAAATTTAAAACAAAATTTAGCACAAATGTGAAAAAAATAACTTACTAAAACTTTTAAACTTATAAAATGTTTAAAAAATATGATTATAAGTGAAATTTTTGAATTAAAAATTATACAAAGTAAAAGGTTTTTATTATAGTTTACGTAAAAATTTACATTGTATCTTGTCACACACTCTTTTAAACTGTTTTATTTTTATCATATTTCATCAAAATAATTTTATATTTTAATACGTATGCTTTTGATATCATGGTTATATCCACTAGATATATGTGTATCTTAATTTTTATACGCTACTTTGTAAATTGTAAATTTTAAATTTATCTTTTTTTTTTTTTTTGAGAGTATGCGGTTTTTGGGTCTTGGTCCACTCTGATTCTTGAGAGTGGCTGTCACAATCTAAGGCCACCATGGGAGCCATAGAGTGGGGGACCAATCAGCTATGGAGAGAATTTATATGATGTCCTTTCCATCGGACCCAAGCATTAATGTATGCTCTGCTTTTGGCTTTGTGAGAATATGGTCTTGATAAGTCAACGTGAACTGAGATGAAGATGATTTCAGATGCATGGACCAGGGGCAAACGATAATTTCATATAGCATTGGAAAATAACAAAATAAATGAATATTGGCATATTCTATATTTGCATTAAGTTAATGCAATTTTGTTAAGAAGTATAGAAACTAATTTATAACTCTATGCCGAGGATTTCAGCACTATAGCGTCATGTCGTGGCGTTGCATACAGAGGCTTCCGATACATGGGGCAAAGAGCTCGGCGCCGTAGCGTTGGGACTTAGACGCCGCGATGCTAGGTCGAAAAAATCCAAAGAGTAGAACATGACAGAGCTTCGTAGCTGGGACGCATAATGGTCTTTTTTGGGGTTGTTTGTATTTTCTCTTTCTTGTAAATCTATAAATAGGATATGCTAAGACTTGTGTGTAACTTAGAAAACATAGAGACAGAGAAAGGAAAATCTAGAAAGAGATGGTGTATAATTTTTCTTCTTATAAACTTCTTCGTTGTTATAGTGAATCTTTGCAACAACTAGAAGTGGATATAGCTCTTACTTTGAAAGTGAACCATTATAAATTTGTATGTGTTTGTGTTTATTTTTCATTTCACATATTTTTGTTTTTAGTAAAATTAAGGCTTTTAATTCGCAACAATTTTAAGATAGCACATAATAAATATAATATAATGTAACATTTCTAAATGTTACACATCAAATGTATTCCTAAGAATATTGTTGTTGTTATACGCAAAATTTTTAGGAATATTTACTTTTACACTCTCTATTTAAGTTTATATACAAATTTTATATATAATTTTAATCTTATCAAATATATACTTTAGTATTAGATTTAATATATTAATTTATGCTTTAATCGGTCAATAGTTGTTTTTACCATTAAAATCACCAAGTTATTCTTATATAATAGAGAAAAAAATAAAACTTTAAAAAATAAGAAGAAAAAATAAAAACAAAAAACAAAAGAACTCATTTTTTGGGTATTTTATACATTTTTTAAGCTTATGGAAAAAAAAAAAAGTTAATCCTTAGATCATGTACTGTTCCATCTTTCTTCAGATTTTTTTTCAACAAAATATAAATATAAAAACAAAAAAAAAAAAAAACAAAACAAAACAAAAGGTGAGTTTTTAGGGGCGTATGGTATAATTTTTAATTATACTCGCTTTTCAATGCAGTCCCTTTGAAAAATGTTATTATAAATAACATATAGTTCGTTTTTCACTGTAAACGTAAACGAAAAAGTAAAATAGAAAAAATATTTTCATTTACTTTAATGAGAATACGCTGTAAACTTCTCTGTTTTTATTTTTTAAGGTTTATATACTCAAAAGAATCTGTATAGCAAAATAACCAAATATAATTTCCGTAATGGGACCAACACCATTTCCATAAAATCTTATTTTCAGTGTAAACCCAAAAAGGAAAATCATTAATTATTAGAACTTTAATATAATATTTTTAACATTTTGGTGACACTAACATTGATGATAGATTTTTCAAATTCAACAAAGGTGATTTTCATAAAAACAATTTTATAAAATTTGATGCTAAATTTTATAAAAACAATTTCAAAATATTAAAATTTTCAAGAATTTACAAGGGCAATGAACATAAAACATTTTGAACCATATGTAATTTTTAATTTAGTCTTATTATGTTATCATGAGATGAATATTGCTTATCCATAATAAACTTATAAATATGGACTTAAACTAAGATAAATTCAAATTCGTGGACTACTTGTTTAAAAACAAAATTTGGGGATCGGAGTATCAATGTGCTTATAGTTCATATACTAACCTTGCAAACAAAAGATTGGGATTAATTAACTAATGATATTTATCATTTTTAACCACTTTTTAATCTGTCTTTTTGTTTTTAGAAACTACGGATATATCTTTTAAATTTTAAAAACATGTTTCAATTCTCACCTCTATGAATAAAAAAAATGAAAGAAAATAATATAACTATCCTTAAACAGTTATGAAAATTATTTTATAGATTTAAAAACAAAAAAGAAAAATCCTTAAAAAACATAAAATTTAAAAAAAATATATCATAAGTTTTATGACTTTTCAAATGTTAAATTTTTTTAAAAAAAACTCAAGAAAAATGTATTTCACAAACATATTCTATCTGATGAAGTGTGTTAATGGTTAAAATTCGCCAACAATAACACTTGAGATGTTCCTCACCACAGTGTTTGTTCTCTGGACTTGCGTGTAAAATAAATGCAGAAAGGTAAATAAAAAATACTAAAAATTATAGTGATTTACTCTTTTTAAGAGCTATATGCACTTTTTAGAGAAGGAATTAATTCACTATTCTATACAAATAAATTTAGAAAAGTAAATAAACGAAACTAAGAATTATAGTGGTTCACTTAATTCACTATTCCAGAGAAAATGTACGTTGTGTCCTCTTAGCAGAGACTTCCTCTCTTTCTGAGAATTAGAACCTCTATTTATAGCCTTTTAACAAATAAACCAAATAATTAAATAAATTAATTTAGAAGATTTGGGAATAACCCTTTCCCATTTAAATTTAGGATTATTTCTCCTTATCTCACAGTTGACGCTGTCTTTAAGATATAGGGAATCTAATAACTTCTAATTTGAATTCATATATGACCATTCCCTAAATCGAGTCATTTCATTATCTTGCCTCCACGCTGCTTGACTTTATCTCTAAACTTTAAGGAGCCTTCTCAATCTCGTCCGCTAGATATCTCGGCTTCCATACAATATGCAATCTATGGGATCAAGTTGATCTCAGCTTGACCCATTGTTACCCCAACATAAAGTGACTATTTAAGTTGTTTTATGCTATCACGATAAAGGCATGATTAGATCTACTGTGCTCATGACGGCCGACTTTTATAGTACAATGAAAACATGTTTTTGGCGTCCAAGTTTTTCAAAGTGAATTAAATTCTATCACATATTTGTTCATTTTAAAGAATAACAAAATAGATAAAACAATGACAAAAATAGGGATAGAGTTAAAAAATTTAATTACGTTCTAATTTTTAGTTTAAGATTTTTGTTCCATTACGTCCCTTGAAAATATTTTTCAGCTCCTCCCCTAGCCACCATCAAGACTCGACCTTCACATTGGCACTTCGATAGCCTCTTTCACGTGACTTAGTATGTGCTAATTGGATTGCCTCTCTATGTTGACCCTAGGACCTCCTCTGAGCCGAATGTATGATTAGGTCTTTTGTCCCACCGAGGTATGTATAATATTTTGGGTCTCTTGTCTGAACAAGGCGTGTTTAATAATTTTGGTCTGCTATCTCAATATTAACAATCGGATGTATCATCGCCATATTGGCAATTAGGTCTACTATCTCCATACTGACATGATAATTGCATCTCCCATCTCATTGCCTATGACTCTAGGTCGTTATAATTAGGTCTCCTGTCTTGCCGAGGTATACGTAACAAAGGATATATTTGTCTTATCTATATGTTTTTTCTATTTAAAAGTTTACAAAAAATAAAATTGGAACATGTTTTTCAAATTCAAAAGTTACCCTTGTAATTTTTAAAAATAAAGGTATAAATTAAAAAACAATTAAAATTAGGAGGTATAATTATGAATTAACTAAAAATTTTGTTTAGTATTAATACGTCTCGAACATTTTGTTAGTTGACAAATTAGTTTTTGAATATTTATTTTTACAACCGAGTTTCTAAATTTCACAATCCATGGTAATTATGGTCCAATTCTTGATATTCTTAACGGGCAACAACTAATGGGCGTTTTGGAGTTTGGACCACAAGCATGCAAGTGATTTAAGCCGGAGATAGATAATGTTAAAAGGAAGTTAGATAATACCACTGTTAGTCTATTTTATAGAAAAATTAAAAAGAAGGAAATATCTAAGTCTTATACCATGTTTGAGAACTGTTGATTAAGTTAATTGGTTCAAAATATCGTAGCATGTGAAAGTTGTATGCTCACAATTTTTTAATTTTTATTGTAGGTGCTAAAAATTTTGTACTATTGTTAGTTAGAACTAATTAGTTCAGACTGACTTTCCCAAACGTAAAGTTAGAGGCGGGAAAACAAAAATGTGAGACTCCACAAAGCCTTTTAAAGAAAGAGGGATAGAAAAAAAATAATAAAAAGAGGAAGAAGAAAACTGCTTAACCATGAATATCTCACCTACTTGTCTACGACTCTAACCCCATGTTTGACATAGTGGTGCGAACCACGGTTTCCACCACAAACTCAGTTATTAACAGTATAAAACTCTCACATGCTACAGTAACAATTTAAAAAAATGCTACAATGTAAAGCTCTCACATGCTACAGTAAAAGTAGTTCTAACTAACGGTTCCCACCACCTTCCAAACACCACATAAACTCTAGCTACTCATCAACTTAGCGTTGGCAAGAAAACATGTGAATTTTCAGCCCAAAAAGAAAAAAAGAATGATCATATTCAAAACGT
The DNA here is from genome assembly GCA_946598075.1 of Artocarpus hirsutus. Taxonomy (NCBI): domain Eukaryota; kingdom Viridiplantae; phylum Streptophyta; class Magnoliopsida; order Rosales; family Moraceae; genus Artocarpus; species Artocarpus hirsutus. The sequence continues at coordinate 32,394 of CAMOHE010052963.1, read as the reverse complement.
TCAGACTTTCTGGAGGTAGGAAAAACCTGATACTCATAAAGTTTACAAAAAAAAAAAAAAAAAAGGTTCAACCTTGAATATTACACCGTCATATGGTCATGAAAAATAACCCTTCAAGCATGCAAGGAAACAGTCAACCTTGACAATTCCTTGCCCCAAATTGCGAACCATACGGTTGCTTTCTTCCCCTAACTTAGAAGACTAGTTTCATATAGCCAAGAATCAATGCCGGTCATCTTTGTGCGTGACCTTTCCTTTTCATGGTATTCTAACGTGTTAATCTGCGTGGTCTTTAACGGTGGAGACTATGCGGGTGTGAATTGGTGTTGTATTGCCTTTGCATGTTACCAAATATTTCAGCTTCCTTTAGTAATGACAGTTTCAACTGTTACGATATAAAGCTTTCATATGTTATAATTTAAAGTAAAAATAAGCTATAGTGCTTGCATGTTATAGTAAATTTATTTTAACTTTTAGTTCTAACTGTGTTACTGATTGCACTTTTTTTCTTTTTTATTAGGCTATTCACAATGTTTAGAAAAGTAATTTGAACTCTAAAGTTTCAATTACAAACAATGCAAAACTGTCACATGTTAAAGTGTGCAATTTGTGGAGTTAAAAACTTTTCTTCAAACACCTACTTACTTGACCAACACTAGTTTATTGACATGAATTCCTTAAGGTTGTAAGTTGTACAACGGAGATGACCAAATCATTTTTTTTTCTTTTATATTATTATAAAACTTAATAAGGCGGTGCTTTTGAGGTTGAAATTTTCTGTTTAAAACATATTTTACTTCTAGACGTGTTTATCAAACTGCAACAAAATGTAATGAGTTAGAAAAAGAAACGGCAATTATTGATTCTTTTTTAACTTTAATTATCTGATAAGTCTGAAGTGTAATAAAAAAAACAATGAGCATAAAATCTTTTTTAGCGTTTACTAGACTTAGGAAAAAAATTTCTTATCAATGAGAAATTACTTAAATTTCCGTCATGCATGATTGAATAATTATTGGCTTGATATATATGTGCATATAAATAATTTGGTATTTATTTCAATTAAACGACAATTAATTTCAAGAAAGAAGTTATAATTTTTTTAATCATTTCCTACATTTTGTGATTCATAACTTTATAAGTAAATAACTAAATAAAAAGTAAGACCCATCTCTAATTTAATTGAAATAAATATGAGATTTTCCTTTAATATGCTCGAGTCATTTTGCCATACTAGAAATCACAATGTTAAGTAAAGGGCCAATATAAAAGGAAAAGCCTAAGCTTTAGCCAAAAACTATTTTTAATACTTTTTCTTAATCAGCAATCAACGCAATTAATTTTGCATAAAGAAAAAAATTAACATAATAATTGCATGCTGTTATGAATAAATTAGTTTAATGGTATTGATGTTTATATTTCTAACGTCCTCATGAATTGCATTATTTTTACCTTAATGACCATTAGTGTTGGTATTTTATAACTTTCATAACCTCCTAATTAACACTCTATTTATATTATTTTATTGTTGTAACTCTTATCATTTGATCTCTCCTACTTTATGATCTTTGGCCTATATATATGGCCTTTGAGAGCCTATATTTATACATGAGATGTGATGATGAATAACAAAAATTGTTTATGTCTATTTCTCTTGTGTCTATTTATTTTATGCTTTGCAATTTGGTTCTTTGCATTTGTTTTATAACACGTTATCAGCACGAGTCTCTAGCTATTTTTATTGTAGGGGCATTTGAAATTCTATAAAATTTGAAGATCATCTCAAATGTTAGTATCTTGTCTTCGATGTGTGCTAAGTATTCTTCATGATATCCCAACTATATCTTGAGGATGAACAGGTAATCCATACTTCATATGATTATTGTGTCTATTATCTAATACAACTCTATATACTATTATTTGAAGATAAAAATGCTTAATCGGATCCTACGATTTCAAGCTTAAATATGTGTTGCAAATAAAAGATTTTGAATGTTGGTTATTATTACTCTCTAGATGGTATATTGTAATTTTATATATTTATATTTGCATAAATTGTTATGGAAGAAATTTGTAGAGATTTTAAAACATGCTTTCATATTATATCTATACAACTTTTATTTAACTATGCTCTTTATGCATTCACTTTGAGTAGTGAACAATATATATATATATATATATATATATATTTTACGTTTGAGAGCACATCTTATATTGCTTATGAAAATCTTTTCCTACTATATTATTATTTTCGCATTTTTGCAAACCATATCAGTTTATAAAATTTCTTTATCGTTATTTATTTTGATTCGATGATCATGAAAATATAATCATCATTGTTTTTGTTTGGTTATTTTGAAGTCAAGAAATTGATGGTACTTTATAATCATAAATGACAATTCATCTATTATGATTGTACAAGTGTGTTTTGAATGTTATAATTGTATAAATAAATATGCCATGATATTACTATTAAATTTTTTTTAATACCAAAACCTTTATGCTATCATCTTAATATCAAATGGTATTGTTTGGTTCAAGATTTCTTTTGTTATATTAGCTCAATATTTGTGCAATCTGTACTCATTTATAATATGTTTTTATGTTTTGATTTGTTTATATTACTTGCAAGAAGCTAAAAATACTCTCTAGCTAATATTTGAAACTTACATTAACATAAATATAAATTGTATTAGCACTTAATTTTTGAGCCCATAATTAAAGAGCCATTAATTTTGGCTAATTGGCTCCACATGTTCCATGAAATGAATATATATTATTCCAATTATTGGTGCAATTATTATGAGATACTAAAAAGGTAATTTATATTAGAGATGGTCTTTTAGTATCGACAACATAATATAAGATGACCATATTTTTTGTCTAATTATTATTGCATATTCTAAGTGAATGCAAATCCAATGGCTATTAGATTTTGAAATTGTTCAACATCCCGGTCGTCAAAGAAAGCCATTAGCTACGATTGAAAAGTGAAAAAAAAATGTATTGATAAGAGAAATTAAAAAGTTTTTAATATTGCTCTCATGAATAATCAAATTTGGTCACTTGGCATGTGATATAGAAAGGCTTTGGTACGTACTTGTTGTACGTCTAAATGTCAATACCAAGCCTAAATCAAGGTAGAAATTTTTATCCGTTTGTTATAAGAATATTATTATGACATATGAAAAGGCTATAGTGGTGCCTCCATGAAGGATATACCTATAGAGCATTCAAAATATAAATGTGATTTTATAAAGCCTAAAATGGAGAAAAAGCTAGAGAAAGAGTTGAGCTATTGATTGTCTCCTCTTTATTTGATATAAGTTTATTTGATCGAGTGCAATATGATATTATAACGCAAAGCATCCTCTAAGTTTGAAAAAATAGCATATAATCATCGAAAGTGGAAATGTGACAAGAAAAGAAAATTAAAAGGCTTATGAAACAAAATTTATAAAAAGATCACATACATGCAATACATTAAAGTAATAATGGTGTTTTATTATTACATAGCCTAGTGATTAATAAGAAATTGATTATGATATTTAATTTGTTGGGTACACAAATTAAATGTTTGTTATTGATGATGTAAATTCCCATGGTATTATCATTCTATTGATGAAAAGGAAAAAATGATCATAGTAGCTATAAAGGATATAAGTTGTCTCTACATTATGTTTGATTTTATGCATAGAGAGACATACATGGGCATATTGGTATTACTTATATGGATATATTGGAAACTTATTTCCACTTTCTTTTCCAAGTTGTAATAAGACAACTATGAAAAATTGTTATGACGAACTAGAAGTTCGCTAACCCAAAAGGCATGTTGGGTATGAACATATGTATTACAAAATCCCTACAGGTAATATCGTTTGAAATATATTCGCACCATCAAGGGGAGAGAATTTGCAGTTGGATATTATTGATCCTCACACATATTAATTAATTGAGCATTGCAATATAGTATAAAATTGTTAATTGATATAATAAAGAAAGTGACTGAATCACTTATCCAGCTACTAATTTAATAGCTTGGATTGAGGTCTCTAAATGATAATTTGTTATATTATGGGTTTAAGAAATAGTTAAAGCACTGCAGACTTGTCTAGTCTAAAGTACCAAATTTGTTGGAAGAGAAAGAAACGTATAAATAAGTTGGTATTATGAATAGACCATATTCTTAAAAAGGATATATTCAGAAAAGGTTATTGACATGACAATTTGATATATTTGTTAAATATCAAACTTCTTGAAATCATTGAGCTCCTGAAGTAGTTCAAAGGGTATACCTGAAATTTAAAAATAGTAAAAAAAAGAGGAAGATCTCGACAAGTCATGTCAATTTAAAAATAAATTTAAATTACAATAAAAGTTATTGTTGACAATTACAAAAAGCATGAATTATTATTATATTAAAAAAATGAGGATCTTAAAAAAAATATATTTGAAATCTGTCGAAAGTGATTGACGTGAAAAAAATAGCCTATAAATAAAAGGCGCAAAGTCTAGGCAAGTATATATGCTAGTGCAAAGTATAAGGGACCAATAGTTCAAAATATTTCAAATATTAAAGCCAGTAGGGTGGAAGTGATTATTCATATGAAATAATGCATATGAAAAAGTATAAGGTTATAAAATAAGTTATAAGTTATAACAATAAGTTTTTGTAGAAAATTTATAAAAAATATATGTATGAGTAAAGGTGCTCATAAATGATAGATAAGCAATTATATTTTGATAGCCTGGCAAAATATATATGATAAGTTCATGTGCATCTAAAAAACATGTTGCAACAATCTATTGATATTTAAAAAAAGTCCAAAAGGGGCTTCAAAGGTCTGAACAATATAATTTAAAATTGCACGCTTAATTATTAATGTCACAAAGATCTTTGTGTAAATAAATGCAATCCAGATATGAATAGTACCGTTATGTTTTTATGATATAAAGAATGAAAGTGTTAGCAAATTTATATCTGCATTGCTTTATAATGAGCTCAAACATATTGGACTTGCTGTTATTTGTAAAAATTCTTGAAGAGATCATAAGATAAATTTAAGAAGACAAATCTCATAGAAAAAAGTTTATTCAGACCTGAAGATTGAGATTTGCTTAACAGAATGCTTATCCATAATTTCTCTTACATATAAGAAAATTGTTCTAATGAACTTTCAGGGATATTGTGTATTTTTGTCATTTATTTGATGATTATACATTTTGAGGATATACCAAAATAATTCCAAATCTTGAATTTTTATATAGTGTTTTGTATAGCATCTTAGTATTTAAATTTAGTATATTACAATATGAAATATTATCTAAATGATTAAGTAGAATGATAAGTATTTGGCTATAAGATGCACACTCTTTTATACTCACTAAGAGATGATTTTATGTGAAAATAATTGTTGCACCATTGTTCTACCAATTAGAAAATAAATATGGGTAAAGGTTCATTCATATATACCCATAAGATAGCTAATACTTTTATGAAATTCTTTATGATAAATGGGCTATTAAAAAGCGATTGTTGAAATATTAACAAAAGTACTAGGGTTACAAGTTCAAGTAGTTGATTGCAAATATCTTGAATTTGTTTACAATAGTATGCATCAACTCAATTATTTTCTCTCAAATCAATTGTTATTGATAGAACTATGATAGCAGTATAGGGAGACACAAATACGCACTGTATTCCTTTTTCCTTGATCAAGGTTTTTTCCCACTGAGTTTTCTTGACGAGGTTTTTAATGAGGCAGTTTATAGCGTATAACACATGCCAATATTTAGGAGATTTCTTTTTCAGGAGCTTGATTTGGTCTCTTATTAGTCATGCTTTATAAGGTTTTGCAATCAATGCATGTTCTTTTCCACTTTATGTCCCTCCCATATGTTTTCTAACTTGAAAATGTCTAAAGACTAAAACCAATTGCATGCAGAAAATTTTCCATTTTCAATACGTTATTTAAAGTGGATCAATACCAAGTCTTCTGCTACATGGATTTATCACCATATTTGAGCACTATAAAATTGATAGACTTGCCTTTTTGTCCTTTATATATTACCTTGATAAGAGTAGAATTCTAAGAAAATGAAACAAAATTAAAAGACGACTCAAATGAGGGGTGAATTAGAAGGATACGCTTCTTGAGAGTTTGTATTTAAATATTCATTTGAGATTGGTTTTATGGCATGAAAAGATAATACAAACATCAATCTATATCTACACAAATGGCACTAAAATACAACTGGTTCCATTTGTTTACTAGAATGAAACACTCAAGGGAAGATAGTACGTACTGAACTCCATAGACATACACCTGAATAAATATTAATGTATCTTTTACATAGCAATTTTTATGGTAGAGAAGATAATTTTGTTCTTCTGTTAGAGCATGAGTTTTTTAGCCATTAGATTCTTTCTAATGGTCTCGTTTGCTACTGGAAACAATTTTATATCGCGCGTTGCAAAATTTTTAACAAGCGCATTCGTAAATCAGAGTGTTAAAATCATAATATAATAGCTAAAACACCATGCTCTATTGGTGAAGCAATTGTCTTTTCTACCATAAGAATTCCTCTTTACTATTCATTTACATGTAATGAAAATATCCAATTAACTAATGTTGATAATTTCCAGAACACTAAGGCCACATAAAAAACAGCCAAGAAATGAGTGGTTAAAAAATACAACCAAACACTAAACAAATGAGACAAACACACAAACAAATCAGAGTACAAACAATCTTTATTACAAACCCAAACCAAACTAAGCATAAAAATTACAAACAACTACGATAAAGCTTCTAGCAAAGAGACGATCATCAATGTTTAAAAAGAATAAGACAAGGGCTAAAGCTAAAAGAAGAGAATAGCATTGTCGATGCTTTGCTGAACTAACACATGTACACCACATGCACAACCAAATCACTCCTGACACCACTGGATGCATCGCTTAAATAGGGATGAGACCTCATGAGTGGCAAACCCAAAACTAGCTAGCACCTTGTCCCATTATGTATCAGCTTTGGCCTATATGCCTTGTAGCAACAAACACCGATCCGACCATTATCTCAATCTTAGTGAGCTTTTAGTAACATAATTAGAACTACAATTGAAACCAAAGTAATGTTGTATATGAAAGTTTTACACCGTAACAAATATTTGTTTTACACCATAGTATGTAAGAGTTTTACAACATAACGGTTAAAACTTTTTAGCAAATCTTAGCATTTGGAGCTTGTTGTCACGCCCCATTAAGCCGTAAAGAGACCACTCACTTGCCTTGGGCATTTTTAAGGGTAGAATTGGCCCAAGGAAGATTCTAGAAGGGTCCGGAGTGATCTACACTGTTCCATAACATTCTAAGAGGTTCCACCACAGTTCATAAGCATCCTGAAGAACCCAGAATGCCCTAGAAGGCTCAAGACTTTTCTAGAACTCTCTAAAACTTTGGGAGCACTTAGGGACAATGTAGAGTAGTGTAGAAGTCTCTAGAATACTCCATACTTGTAAATACTTTCTATACTTTGCTAGAACATTCTAGAGAGGAAATAATAGCCGTTAGATCAATATAATCTAGACCGTTCATTTGTTAGGAGATGCCTATAAATAGGACCAACCATCTCATTTGTAAACCATCCAAGAAAATCCAAGAATCCAAGGAAAGCCTTGTAAAGTTATCTTAGCTTAATACAATATTCCTTTAAGAGTTCTCCTTCTTTTCTCTTGTGTTCCCTTGTGTGCTAGGCTAGTGCGTGAGCAAGTTAGGCTGACTTAGTATTGGGACTGTGCTAAGGCCGCACGAGTACCTTCGGAGAAAGTAAGCTCGTAACAGTTGGTATCAGAGTGAGGGTCAGGCTAAGGCAATGGCTAAACAAGTTGCTGCTCAAAGGGCCACGGGATCCAACCCTTTCGACATGGAGGTGATGCAGGAGCGAGGCCGCTAGGAGATTGTCGACCCCAACTTTGTGACCAAGCGGGGACAGTCTAAGGACGTGATCTCTGGTTTCGACTCACGCCTATCTCGAGTAGAAGAGGCCATGAGTGGTGTGGAGACCTAGGTGGATGGTCTAAGCCAATGGGTGGATGGCCTAGAAGCGGAGGATGCCACTATCCATACTATGATTCGAGGCATGTTGCTCCAACTGGAGGAGTCCTTGTGGGCTGAAATTGAGAAGGTCCATGACGAGTTTGCGGGAGAGCTCACTAAGATATGTCGAGCCCACGAGATGGAGCTGAATAGCACACTTGCACGCATTGAGGATATGCGTAGGGATTTAGCCCTTTGCAAGCGCGCTTTGACGACGGGGTCCAACAGTAGCATCATCAAGGCTAGGCACATTGAGGTGCCAAAGCCTAAAAGTTTTAGGGGATCACACAATCCACGAGAAGTAGAAAACTTCTTGTGGGGCCTAGACCAATACTTTGGAGCCATCGGCATCACAGAAGAAGATGCCAAGATCCAGTCCGCGGCTCTTTATCTCACCGACACCGCCATGCTTTGGTGGAGGAGAAGGCGAGGAGACGTCGAGAAAGGTATGTGCACCATGACTACATTTGATGACTTTAAAAGGGAGCTTAAAAGGCAGTTTTATCCTGAAAATGCTGAGGATGAGGCTAGAGTTCATCTGCGAAGGCTTAAACAATCAAGGTCTATTCGTGATTATATTAAGGAGTTTACTAACTTAGTACTTGAGATCACTGATTTATCCGACAAAGACGCCCTCTTCAATTTCATGGACGGACTCCAATCATGGGCCAAGATCGAGTTAAGGCGACGTGGGGTACAAGACCTTGTCACTGCCATAGCTGTGGCAGAAAGCTTAATTAACTATGCAAGCCAAAAGGAGTCTACCAATAAGCCGAAGGATAAGAAGAGTGGCCAAACCAAAGGTGGGGGAGACAAGGGCCAACGCAAAGACGAGCACCGCCAAGACAACACCTCAAGGGGCAAGGACAAGGGCAAGCAAAAGGACAGCAAGAGTTCGAGTAAGTCCAACAACAACAAATGCTTCCTTTGTGATGGTCCCCATTGGGCTAGGGACTGCCCACAGAAAAGAGCCTTGAATTCGCTCCTTGCAAGTTATCAAGACAGGACTGAAGCCAATGGCGGCAACATTGGTGCACACATGGGGTCCATACAACTACTCAACGTGATCCAATCTGCTCCTAAGACCCAATCCAAAGGACTACTCTTTGTGGACGTGACCATTGGAGGAAAACCAATGGCAGCCATGCTTGATACAGGTGCGTCGCATAACTTTTTTTCAATTGAAGAAGACCAAAGGCTTGGACTTAAGGTGATTGGTGGAGGGGACTCCATCAAGGTAGTCAATTCAGCTGCCCGACCCATTCACGGCATAGCCCAAGGAGTTAAGACCAATGTGGGAGCTTGGTCCGGACACATGGACTTCTCAGTCATGCCAATGGATGACTTTAGAGTCATCTTGGGATTAGAGTTCTTTGATCAAGTCAAGGCATTTCCGATACCATTTGCCAACAGCATGTGCATCATGGATGGTGATAAGGCTTGTGTGGTGCCAACGACTAGGACCAACAAGCAATGCACAAAGATGCTCTCGACGATGCAATTTAAAAAGGGCATTCGGAGGGACGAGGAAAGCTATTTGGCTATCCTTAAAGGGTATGACGATGAAGAACAAGGGCCACTAGAAGTCGAGTCGAATGAGGTAGCAGCCGTCCTCAAGGAGTTCAAGGACCTTGCACCAGCAGAGTTACCAAAGAAGCTACCACTGAGGAGGAAGGTAGACTATCAAATTGAGTTAGAACTAGGGACCAAGCCACCAGCTATGGGTGCATACTGCATGGCACCACCAGAATTAGTAGAACTGAGAAGGCAAAGGAGTTACTCGATGCAGGGTTCATCAGGCCTTCCAAAGCCCCATTCGGTGCACCAATCCTATTCCAAAAGATGAAAGATGGTTCTTTGTGCAGGTGCATCGACTACAGGGCCCTTAACAAGAGCACGGTAAAAAACAAATACACCTTGATCGCTGATCTGTTTGATCAACTAGGTCATGCTTGCTATTTCTTAAAGTTAGACCTTCGGTTGGTGTATTATCAAGTTCGTATGACCGAAGGAGATGAACCAAAGACCACATGTGTTACAAGATACGGGTCTTACGAATTCTTGGTTATGCCATTTGGACTAACCAATGCACCTGTTACATTTTGTACTTTGATGGACAAGCTATTCTACCCGTATCTCATTCAATTCATGGTTGTCTATTTGGACGGCATTATGGTGTATAGCAAAACATTGGAGAAGCACGTGCAACACTTAAGGGAGGTGTTTAAGGTGCTACGGGACAATGAATTATACATCAAGAAGGAGAAGTGCTTCTTTTTCAAGCTGGAGGTAGTCTTCTTAGGGCATAAAATCAAGGATGGCCAGCTAATGATGGAGGACATCAAGGTGCGTGCTATCCAAACTTGGGAGCCGCCAACCAAGGTACATGAGTTACGATCTTTTCTGGGGCTAGCAAATTACTACTGTCATTTTATCAAAAGCTATTCGACGAGAGCTGCTCCACTGACCGACCTTCTCAAGAAGAACAAGGCATGGGACTGGACAAAGAAGTGTCAAGAAGTCTTTGAAGATCTAAAGAAGGTAATCAACGAAGAGCCCGTACTCAGCCTATTCGATCACACCAGACCATATGAGGTACACACTGATGCCTCAGACTTTGCCATTGGAGGCGTTCTTATGCAAAAGGGACACCCAATTGCTTATGAAAGCCGAAAGCTCAACGAGACTGAATGACGCAACACAGTGCAAGAGAAAGAGATGACAACCATCATCCATTGTCTTAGAGTGTGGTGCCACTATCTACTTGGGTCAAAGTTTGTGATCATCATCGACAATGTTGCAACAAGCTACTTCTAGACCCAAAAGAAGCTCAGTCCAAAACAAGCTAGATGGCAAGACTTCCTGGCCGAATTCAACTACGTCATGGAGTACAAACCAGGAAAAGTGAACGTGGTAGCTGATGCACTAGGTCAAAAGCCAGAGCTATCAAGCATTTCTCAAGTCATTAGCTCACTATTAAACAAAATCAAAGAGGGACTATAGGCGGACCCTCAAGCACAAGGCATCATCGCCTTGGTGAACGAGGGCAAAACACGAAGGTTTTAGCTAGCTGATGACATCCTCTACACCAAAGGCAACTACATGTATGTGCCAAAGTGGGCCAACCTGAGAAAAGAACTAATAAAGGAGTGCCATGACTCCTTATGGGTGGGCCACCTAGGTAAGAGGCGCACACTTGCTCTTCTAAAGTCTGTCTATTATTGGCCTAACATGCGGATCGAGTCATCCGAAGACGATGTGTGCTAAGCTATAAGGAGTACTTTATCAAGTGGAAGGGACTGTCCGACACCGATGCCAGTTGGGAAACTGAGGAGGCACTTTGGCAGTTCAAGGACAGAATCCAACAATACCACGGGGACGAGACGAGGGCATCGTGAGCATAGGTGGGGGACAATGTCACGCCCCACTAAGATGCAAAGAGACCACTCACTTGCCTTGGCCTTTTTTGAGGGTAGAATTAGCCCAAGGAAGATTCTAAAAGGCTCCGAAGTAATATACACTGTTCTACAGCATTCTAGGAGGTTCCACCACAGTCTAAAAGCATCCTGAAGAACTCAGAATGCCCTGGAAGGCTCAAGACTTCTCTGGAACTCTCTAGAACTTTGGGAGCACTTAGGGACAATGTAGAGTAGTGTAGAAGTCTCTAAAATACTCCATACATGTAAATACCTTCCATACTTTGCTAGAACATTCTAGATAGGAAATAGTAGCCATCGGATTAATGTAATCTAGACCGTTCATTTGTAGGGAGATGCCTATAAATAGGACCAACCATCTTATTTGTAAACCATCCAAGAAAATCCAAGAATCCAAGGAAAGCCTTGTAAAGTTCTCTTAGCTTAATACAATATTCCTTTAAGAGTTTTCCTTCTTCTCTCTTGTGTTCCCTTGTGTGCTAGGCTAGTGCGTGAGCAAGTTAGGCTGACTTAGCATCGGGACTGTGCTAAGACCACATGAGTACCTTTGGAGAAAGTAAGCTCATGACATTGTGCATGAAAACACATGGCCCGGGAGTTTGACTATGCGCCTAGTGTCCAACATATACTAACATGCAAGGGCAACTTATATCTCTCTTAGAAAAAATGTCATCTAATAAAACCTTGAGTAAAAAGTGAGTAAACAAGGCTGGGTCTTGTTTTGAAGGCTAGTTCATTATTTAAATTGTGGACACCGATAGAGGTGGATTTCCTCTAATTCAACCCAAATTAAGTTAGGTATTATATTTGAAATCTAGTTATTCATTGGAATAAAAAGGGAGTTTGGTAAAACTAGTTATAATCAAAACTTTTAATTGTTATAAGGTAAAGCTCTCACATGTTATAATAGATTAAAAAAAGTTTTCTGCAGTGTAAAGCTTTTACATGCTATATTTTTCATTTCAAAGTTTTAATTCTAATCACATTTCTTAAACATTTTAAAGTTTTTTTTTAATAGTAGCTCTATTTGAGAGAGTGATTAGAACTCTAAAATTTCAATCGCAAGTGTAAATCTTTCTCATGCTATATTATGCGGTTCAAACTGCTCTTCTATACCAAACCCCCTAATTATATTCACATACCAATTCCTACGTTAAAATATCACTTTTCAACAAAAAAAAAAAAATTCTTTAAATTCTTCGTCTATAATCATAGTAAATTATATGGCATATCAATTCTTTTACAACCATTATTGTGTTTGACAATTTATTTTTTCTTCTTTAATTTATATCACTTTTTATAGTCAAAAGGGTCAAAATACTCTTAGATAATATTTATATACCTAATTTTAATCTAAAATACTTATAATTTTTATACTCTTATGTTTCAAACTTTCTTATCGCACTCGAATGATTGAAAAAAATGCCATGTAACTGGTATTACCCCTATTTATAAGCCCAATCAAGAAGCCCAAAGTGTTCCCAAAGTGTTTGTACGCTAGTAATTCAAAAGTCCCCTCTCGTCTCCCTCGAATTAGTCCCCCTCTCTTTCCGCTCCGATTTCCCATTTCCCTCCGTCTTCTTCTTCCTCCCCCAAATCCTTCCACATTCCCATTTCACACGCTAGGGTTAGGGTTTCCTTTCTTCTCCGATCAGACAACCGCTCCGACGATGGGGCGAGGCGGCTCACTCTCGGACGGCGTCGTGAAGAAGGTCCTGCTCTCCTACGCCTACGTCGCGATCTGGATCTTCCTCAGCTTCACCGTCATCGTCTACAACAAATACATCCTCGACCGCAAGATGTACAACTGGCCTTTCCCGATCTCCCTCACCATGATCCACATGGCCTTCTGCTCTTCCCTGGCTTACCTCCTCGTCAACGTCTTCAAGCTCGTCGAGCCCGTTTCCATGTCGCGCGAGCTCTACCTCAAATCCGTCGTCCCGATCGGCCTCCTCTACTCTCTCTCTCTCTGGTTCTCCAATTCCGCCTACATTTACCTATCCGTCTCCTTCATCCAGATGCTCAAGGCCTTGATGCCCGTGGCGGTGTACTCGATCGGAGTTCTGTTCAAGAAAGACGCGTTCAAGTCCGACACCATGCTCAACATGGTCTCGATCTCGATCGGCGTCGCGATCGCGGCCTACGGGGAGGCGAAGTTTGATTCCTGGGGCGTTCTACTCCAATTGCTGGCCGTGGCGTTCGAGGCCACGAGGTTGGTCATGATCCAGATTCTTCTCAATGCGAAGGGAATCAGCTTGAACCCGATCACCTCGCTGTACTACGTCGCGCCATGCTGCTTCGTCTTCCTCTGCGTTCCGTGGCTGATCGTTGAGTATCCGTTGCTGAGGGACACCTCGAGCTTCCATCTCGATTACGCCATCTTCGGCACGAATTCGCTCTGTGCCTTCGCGCTGAACCTGGCCGTGTTCTTACTCGTCGGAAAGACCTCGGCGCTGACCATGAATGTGGCCGGAGTTGTGAAGGATTGGCTCTTGATCGCCTTCTCTTGGTCGGTGATTAAGGACACGGTGACGCCGATCAATCTGTTTGGATACGGATTGGCTTTCTTGGGCGTTGCGTATTACAACCACGCGAAATTGCAGGGCCTGAAAGCCGCGGAGGCCCAGAAGAAGGCGCAGCAGGCCGATGAGGAGGCCGGGAGGTTGCTTGAGGAGAGGGAAAGTGATGGCAGCGGAAGGAAGAGCAACACGCTGGGTTGATTCAGTCGCGAATCCTGAAGCGTTTCCTCGCGAATGAGAGGAAATAGAGAATTAGCTAGAAGAGAATGTTGTGAAAGAGCAAGGAAAATCTATGCTTCGGAGGCGCATTTTACAATCTAGAATTACCAGGTTTTCATTTTTGGTTATGCTGGTTTAAGAATTTATCATAATATTGTTCAGGATTTTTGATTCTCTTTACAAATGTTTGATGGTCTGAGGTTGATTTGTGTCGCTCATCCATAACAGATTAATGTGGAGGGGTATTTGGGGATGATTCCTAAATACTTGGACTAGCATATGGCATATTTGAGGATGATTGGATATGTACTTCTTCTATTCATTATATACTTGTTACTCAGTATCTACATTCAGTATTTGGATAATAATTGACATGATTTGTTGAGATGATTCGTTTGCTTTGTAGCTTTGTTTTTCAATTTTTTTGACGTGTCCCAAAATTAGTAATGATAAAGTAGAAGATCTAACAGAAAACAAGAAACCTCTCTTAAGGGAGTAAAAAAAACCAGTCTTTAAGAAGAATGGGAAGTAGTGTTGAGATTTTGTTAAACTAGCAGCAATGAATTCTCCGAATACAAGGTCTGGTTTGTTTTGTATTGGGTTTAAATATAAAGTTATGTAGCCTCTTTCTGTTTTGGTGTAGCTTTTAGGTGAAGTCATGCAGCCTCTCGCCTTATCAAAATTTCTTGGCGTTCCATTATGTATCACAGCAACGAGAGAATTCGTTGCTTAGGATCGGATTACCTTTCGTAGGAAATGTTTAACCATGAAGCACTTCTTCTTCCTTCTTTCCTTAGTTTTATGTTCTACGGGCGGAAAGTTTAAGTCAAGACATATAGGACATGGGGATAATTGAGAAGCCTCATACTCCAATGAAGCTTCATATCTGCAAAAGTTCTAGAAAACTTTTCCTCTTTTCTTTCCCTCTTTCTGAGTTCTCCCTCAAGTTTTCCAATTTTCCGTTTTAACTTTACCTTGGTTTAATTGAAATCGGTGCACCACATGTAATGCACTTGTTTTTTGGCGTATTTGAGGAGTGTTGTTAAAACTGAAACTTTTAAACTGACCATTGAATTGAAAAATTTAACATGTGAGAGCTTTATATTGTAGTAATTAAAAGTTTTGATTAGAACTGATTTAGTCAAATATTTTGTTACTTTCTAATAGGACTTTGGGAGCCTCCATAGTTTTCTTCTCTTGTCATGCGATTTGCACAGGAGTGGCCTGGTAAATTTATTCTATCTCTGTTATTTTACAGAAAATTTCACGCAGTCTTTATGTTACACGCAGCCGGTCTTTGTCTTAGTTGCAATTTCCGAGTCCGCGCCACATATGTCCTGTAATTTCCTGGCTTGGATCCTTAACAAGAACGTCACCCAATGGAGATCTAGTTTGATTCTTGTAATTAGCTTTTTCAACCAGAGGAATACTCACCTTACAGGGGTACGTTTCTTTCATGCCAGTATCACTTTGTTGGGTAGTGCTTGCCCTGTTTGTTAGTCTGTCCTTGTTGCCCTCGACGCTTGGAAATTTTAAATCAGTTCTGTACGTTTCTCTACGGAGGAATCCTATTTTAACTTTATAGTTTAACTCCCCCAGTTAACAAAACAGTGACACCTACTCTAGAGAGTATATAATGGCTTCTTATGAGAAGTGGGTCCATATAAAAATGATTTTTCTGCCCTACAACCTGAAAGTGAAAATGCCAGTTTGCGAGCCGACAGGTCTCTTTTTTGATGGGAAACTTGTGTTAATGTGTCCTACTCAACTTGGCCAGTTTGTCCATCTTATTGTTATTATTATTATTTTTTGAAATAAGAGTTTTAAAATTTAGAAGCTGCATTATTTTTCAAATTTTTGGACTCCATAACCTCAGAAGTAAACTGTTTATTCCAATTCATGAGTCACGACAAGATTTGCCTTTTATAGAACCCTCGCGGTATAACAATAAATCTCGAAATTAACCGATTGACAACTTCTGTATACAAATTACAAATAAACTTCAGGAATGCCTTAAGAATAAGGCATACCAGTTTTTCGTCTCTAGTAAAATGGCAGAAAATTGTAGTAAATAGTATTTTTTTTTAAGAAAAACTAATTGTAAATAAATAATATATATTTAAAATATTTATGATAAAAAAAATTATTAGGTAAACAGAACTTAATGAATCTGCTTACTATAAGTAAAAAAAAATAAATTAGCTGAATAAATTTGTTGAGTTCAAATATTTTCAAAATCTAATACCATTTATTGTAAAAATACTATTTACTTAAAAGACTTTTACCGCTCAGGTTATATATATATATATATATATATATTTATATATATGTATGTACATGTATTGGGGTCCGAAATTGCTCTTCTCTAATGGATTATTAGTTACTATTAGGTGTTTTGTTGAAATTGCTTGTCGGTCAAAAATAATGTATTGGATTGTTACAAATAATTAAACAAATGTTATCGGAATCGTGAATGACGGTGGGCTGTTGCTGGTGACTGGTCGCCGAAGAGTAATTTACTAGATTATCATTAGTAGTTTATTAGATATCAGGAATCGACAACGATCATAAGTTTGCTGCCAAACCGGTCACTCGAGAGCAATTGACTAGATTATTACTGGTAATCTTCCAAACGTTGCTGGAATTAACAAAGATGTCTAGTTATGGCAAATAATTGGTCTTCTCATTTTAGGGTAATTTACTAGATTATTGCTTGTAATCTACAAGATGTCACCAAATCAACAAATGACCATCGGCTGTCGTTGAAGAATAATCTGCTAGATCGCTAGTAGTCTATTCTATCTTATCAAATCAACAATTGGTCGCTGTCACTTAACAACTGGCCACCGGAGTGATTTACTAAGTGGGTTTTGGAAGAGTGGTGAGAACCACTTTTACTGTATTATGTGAGAACTTTTTACTGTAGCAAAATTTTTTATTGTTTCTGTAGCATGTGAGAACTTTTTACACTACAATTGCCAAACAGGGGTTAATTAACATTGGTAATTTATCAAATTATGCATGCTAAAGAAACGGATAACCAGTCATCACCAACGCCAATTACCTAACAGATTTAACTTGCAAGAACCACCACATTGTTGGAAAAGATCACAAAATCATCAAATTACAAAAAAATAAAATAAAAAAAGAAACAAAGAAAAACGTAAGATCTGGATTTTTTTTATGAACATATATGTAGCGTTGAAGAATTAGTTAGAAGACAAGAAGAGTCAGTGCATGATAATCACATAACAGAACAAGTATTAGGCATAACATATTTGTTAAGATCCATCATCATCAATAAACGATAAACGATAAGAGAATACAAGTGATATAAGAGACAACTAACATATCTCAAGTAAGTTGGCATCCATTAGTCATTTCGTCTCCATACTAGACCCCGCACTCAATTTTATTAAAAAAATACAAATGAAAATAAAAAAAGTTCAAATAAGAGGTCTATGCAATATACAACGGAGGACCCTAAAAGACAAATACAGTTTATTATGACAAAGATAGAAAAGAAAAACTGGGAAAAAACAAAGTAGCACCTTGGATATAAGGATCTTCTTTCTTAATTAAGGAATTAAGAGATGCTTCATTAAAACCATCTGGTAAAACCTAAAGGGAAAAGTCTAAAAGGAAAAAGAATGTATGATCCAACCCAATCTTCAACAAAACTAGGGAATCTGAATTCCTTGACCAATATCCAAAAACTAGAAAAGCTTTGCCAAGAACAACATCCATCCACATTTGTAGACCACAAGGCCTTTTTTTTGAATGGGGGAATTTTATTAAAACACTGAGGAAATACAAACACACTTAACGCACAGATCCCGAAATACATGAGATATTGCTTTTCAGAATGATCAGGTCTATTCCGATTGTAACGACACCGAATTAGTTCAACATGGCTAGAGGCCCAACTACCGGACAGTACCTCTGCATAACAAGCATAAGAAAAGCTTTGTTTGACAACTCTCTTATAACCGATGGATAGTTCTGATTGATTGAAGGCCGAAAAACCCATTAGCTCGGGGGCTATCATCAACAATAACAAGAAAAACATACGACAGTCCGCATAGAAACAAATCCAACGGGGGTCAACAACAGTTTCCCACCCCCATTATTACAAAAAGCTAAATGGCCAGATACAACAAAAAACTCAAGTTGGGAACAGAATCGCCTTTATTACACAACCAAGCACACACAGATAAGCTTGAGCCAAAAGAAATTTTGAATTAAGGAAATGGCCACTTTTTTTTGGCACCAAAAGAGAGGCTTTTTTGAGAACCAAAACTGTCCTAGTTTTTTTTCAGAGAAAAGAGAAAAAGGACTGTATCGAAGAGAGAAACCTAAGCAAGGTGGAAAAAAAAACTGGAGCTGTTTTGGTGCCCAAAAAACTAATTTTTTTGATGCAAAAAAAAAAAAAAAGAGAGGCCATTGACAAAAAAATTTTTGTCTAAAAAGCCATTTTTAAAAATCCCTCATGATGGGTTAATTTGAAAAAAAGAGCCAAAAAAAATTTTGAATTAAGGAAATGGCCTCTTTTTTTTTAGCACCAAAAAAGTGGCTTTTTTGAGCACCTCGAGCACGATGGGTAACACAACGGCAACCTTCGAGGCCTGGAGATCGGGCCGGGTTTGGAACGTCAAAGCAAAAGCACCATCACCTGCCGGCTGCCAACTCCATCGGAGGGCAGCCCACGGGCCCGGTCCCTGTCTCATGGCATCTCTGACCTCCATCCTTCTCCACCATCGGACTCCATTGATGCCAACCCTAACCCCTCATCATGTACCGGAAGCGACCTCCAGCCCACCCAATCTCCAAGATCTGGGTTTCTAAAGAACCACCAGACCTGCCCAGCTCGCTGGCAGACGTTAAGGCCAACATCGCCCTCCATCCCCTACCCATCTTTTTCTCCTTCCGTCTGAGAGCTCAGCCGCAAAGTCCTTGCCCCGTCAAGTTGTTGTCACATCACCAACAAGCCCCTGTAATTCCACAAAGCCATCCTCTCCCTAGGAGCCAATCGTCTGTAAGCTGTCGAAGATAGACGACGAACGTTGGTCCTAGGGAGGGGCCGGCACAAGCACAAGCAAATAAACCCTAGCAGAGCAAAATGGCAGAAAAAGAAAGACGTATGATGTCCACCACAAGACCATTTAAATCTCCCTGAATCAAAGAAGCAGAAGAATATGAACTACAATGCCACCAAGTGTCAAAGATAAGTGACACGAAAATTCATCAATCGAAGTCAATGGCACGTAAAATTCCATGCTAAACTTCATTTCCCAGGCACCAGAATTGAAAAATCTGATAATAAATCAACAATATATTAATGGAATCAGTCTCAATCCTCAAATTGTGCCAATGCTTATGAAAAGTGAAAGAAGATACCTTCATAATACCCTCAAAGCTCAGCTTCAAAAGCACAAGAAAACTTCAAATTAATGCAAAAACTGTTAAGATTGACCCCCTATAAGCGTAGATATTGTACATGTTACTAGTTTATTTAAATAAAATAATATTTATGTATTTTGGTTGTTTGTATATGGATACTTAAATGAACATCAATAAAATCTGATAATTATTGATGTGATTGTAAATTTAACATATAGATGTTATATGCATAAGGATTAAATTTATAGATAATAATCTAAATAGTTCGTAATGAATTAATTAAAGTTAGAATCTTTAATTAAATGTTACTATTATTGAAGAGAAGGTATAGCGATAATGGAGGAGAATACAAAAGTTCATATCTTCAACAATATTTGGAATTACAAGTTATTATCCATCAAACTACTTGTGTCGATATTCCACAACAAAATGGTGTTGCTGAACGAAAATTGCCACTTTTTGGAGGTTGTCCTGGCATCATTGATTGAAGCTCATATGCCATTGTCTTATTAGGGGAAAGCACTTACCTTTGTAGCATACTTGATTATTTGGGTATCCTCTTGTTTTATTGGCTTCTAGCCCCTTTTAGTTCTAAATGAAGCAATTGTTGCTCTAAATATTCCTAATTTACCTCCTCATGTATTTGATTGTGTGGCATTTGTACACCTACATAAACAAAACAAGCTAGCTCCTTGAGCACTAAGTTGTGTTTTTGTAGGGTATGCCATTTATCAAAAGGGGTATCGATGCTATCATCCTCTGTCAAAGCGAATGTTCGTGACCATGTATGTTGTTTTTCATGAAGACACGATGTATTTCTCATTTGAGCCTAAATTTCAAGGGGATTATAATGAGTTAGAAATTTAGACATTAACATATGATTTTCCCTTAGAGGAAGGTTAGCAATCTATCGAGGCTAAAATTTATCAAAATAAGGGTAATAGGACTTTAAATAATGATGGTAATGATTCTCAAGTTGAAATGTGTGACTAGGAAACAAGAGAGGATGAATCAAGCAGTTAAGTTGTCAAGAAATCCTAGAAGTTGAAGCAGTTCCATCCTCGTCAGAATTCGAGTCCCTTATACCCCAAGATGACAGTCAATCGTTTGCAGAGGATGTTCCCATGACAACATTAGATCTAGTCAAAAAAATACTTCCTCCACGACAAAATAAAGGTATTTCTAAAGCCATATATGAACTCGACCTCACTAGTAAAGCCAAATATCCCATGAGTCACTATGTGTCTAACCATCACTTGTCAGAATCAAATTAGTCATTTGTAAATTAATTGTCTACTGTAGCTATTCCTGACAGTGTGCATGAAGCTTTAAATGACCTTAGGTGGCAAGCTGCTATGAACGAGGAGATGAAATTCCTTCAAGATAATGAGACATAGGAACTTGTCGATCTTCCTCCAGGAAAGAAACCAGTTGATTGCAAGTGGATTTATACTGTGAAATACAAGACAGATGGTTAGGCAAGTAGCAAAGGGATATACTCCGACTTATGGAATAGACTGCATTGATACATTTGCACTAGTAACTAAAATCAATGCAATACATGTTCAGTTGTCTTTAGCTGCAAATTTGGAATGGTTGCCGCATCAGTTTGATGTAAAGAATACATTTCTTCATGGAGACCTATCCGAAGATGTGTGCATGGAGGTCCTACAAGTATTCATAATACCAGAAAAGCATGGTCAAAAGGTATATAGATTAAGGAAATCTTTGTATAGATTGAAGCAATCTCCCAGAACTTGGTTTGAGAGGTTCACAAAGTCACTGAAAAACTTATGGTTATCATCAGAGTAACTCAGATCACACTTAAACAAGGTAAACTAACTACCCTTATTGTATATGTAGACGACATGGTGCTGATAGGAAATGATGAGGAGGAAAAGGAAGCTCTTCAAAGATACTTATCACGAGAATTCAAGATGAATGATTTGGGACCTTTGAAGTACTTTCTTGGGATCAAAGTTTCTCGATCTAAGAAAGGTATCTTTATTTCTCAAAGGAAGTATGCCTTGGATTTGTTACAGGGGACTAATATGTCAGCATGTCATCCTGCTGACACCCTAATAGAAGAGGGATTGAAGCTATGTATCAAGACTGATCAACTTCCAGTAGACAAAGGAAGATATCAAAGGCTTATTACAAGGCAAATATACTTGGCTTACACTAGACCAAATCTGGCCTATGCATTGAGTGTTGTCAGCCATTTCATGCGTAATCCTAAAGAACAACATATGAAGGCATTGATGTGTATTCTGAGATACCTTAATTCTACTCCTGGAAAGGGAGTTTTATTCTCCAAAAATATAGAATTTCGAAGTATAGACGTGTATATTGATGCTGACTGGGCTGGGGCAATTGATGATAGACGTTCTACTTCAGGTTATTTCACCTTCGTTGGAGGTAATATTGTCACATGAAGAAGTAAGAAACAACATGTTGTTGCTCGTTCAAGTGCAGAAGCTGTATACCGAGGCACAACCCTCAGATTGTGCGAAGTGCTATCGCTAAAATTTCTCTTACAAAATTTAGGCTATCCACCTCAACAACCAATTCAATTGTTTTGTGAGAATAAAGTTGCTTGTGATATTGCTCACAATCCAGTTCAACATGACTGTACAAAGTATGTCGAGGTGGATAGATTCTTCATCAAAAAAAAGATAGAAGGAAAAATTGTGGAGTTGCCCAAAATTAGTTCCGAAGATCAACTTATAGATATTCTCACAAAAGATGTCTCGAGCAGGGTATTCAAAAATTGTTTAGTGTTGAATAATCCAGGTTGTCCATGTGCACTGACACCACCAGCTAATTCTTCATGTTACTCCTTCAACTCATTCCAAACTGTCCATGTGCACTATCCCATGTATAACAATTCATTGTTGTCTTTCTTTGATCTATAAATAGATCACATTGTATCATTCTCACTCAAGAAATGCAATGAACCATTTCTTCAATTTTGTCTTAGAGAATAATGCATCACACAGCAAAACAATTACATTAGTTCCTGCCCATACCAATATCTGATTAATTTGCAGCTCAAATAAATGGTATAAAAAAGGAAGCAAGTAGACAAATTTTGTTGTCTGAGACAGCAATGGCCTCGGTATTATTACTGACATGATACATCCCAAACTAAAGCTAGTTCTTCTCCATGAACTTGTTAACAGAAAACTGGACATCATGAACATTCGAACACAACACAACGACATGAGCGACTGAAGAGGATAAATAAATCATCTGCCTCGTCTGTGAAATGCCCTCAGGCTCATTATTAGAATAATACAATCCAACCCAAGCTAAAGACTAAATATGAAAGAATCTTCTCTCTAGTCTCAGGAATTCCCACTTGCTCTTTTGGCATTTTTCCTGGAAGAAAAACATGGGGTAATTAGAAGATCCCTGGCACAAAACTTCCAAAATCAATTTCCTAACTACGTTTGTTAATTAAACATAGCAGAATGTCAACAAGTTTATAGAACAGATTTCCATTTAAATGGTTCAATCATTTATTGAAGGAATTCAGAAAAGGCAAGAAGAATATTTACAACAGGATGTGTACGCATGTGCACTAGTTAATCGATAGATTCAATGCATCATAAAGATTAGACCAATCTGTTTAGGCAAATAAGTTTTCCTATTTCATGATAGGCCTGTAAGTTACACAATCATAGAATAAGTCTTTAAGTCAATTTCATGGATAGACAGTTTTAGTACTGATTTTGAAAAGTTGAAATGTTCTGATTTTACAAAATTTTTAGTGTTGCAAACTATATACTCAGCATTTACTTGTTGAATTTTAAGATTTAGAATACTCAAAGGAGGGTAAGATGGAAATCTCCATTTGAATCTAAAGTTTCATCTGAATCTTCGAGGTGATTCATTTTTACAATGGAGTCTTCAAGAGCTTTCCCAACTTCTGCTGTCAATCTTG
The DNA here is from genome assembly GCA_946598075.1 of Artocarpus hirsutus. NCBI lineage: Eukaryota > Viridiplantae > Streptophyta > Magnoliopsida > Rosales > Moraceae > Artocarpus > Artocarpus hirsutus. The sequence goes on along the minus strand of CAMOHE010052963.1, from coordinate 8,772 downwards.
AAATGCCCAAGACTTTCAATTTCCTCAACATCTTTAGCTTCTTGATAAAACCGACTCTGCTGGGATCATCTGTTGCCACCAGACTTAGCGTTTGTAACTCCTCCAGCATTCCAATCCCTTCATGTATTATCACATCATGATATGAATTCAACTAAAGTCCACTTTTCTCATCAATTATATTTTATGAAGCAGAAAGGTTTCGCAAACTTCTCAGCTTTTTAATCTCAACAGGTAGCTCCCGCAGTAAGGTTTTGGAAACATTCAAAATCTGTGGACTGTGAAGCTTGCCAATGGACTTTGGAATTTTTTTTTACTTTTGTCCCTCTCAGACATATACTTCAAGAAGAGTAAATTGCCCATTTCTTTTGGGAGAGCATCAAGAGGAGAATCTTCGAATCCAAAGCTGCAACAGACTTCATCATCTTGTTCAAGTTAGGAAGAAAAACAGAACGTGTTCTCGAATGACCAACATCTTCTAGGATAATTTCTGTAGTGCATCCATGAATACAAATGCCACGGCTTTTTTCTTGAAACCTCAACTCACTTTTTTTCAATGTTTGAAAAAAGCACAATTCATCAGCCATTTTTAAAATGATATCATGCATCAAATGATGGACCCAAACACGTCGTTCCAATCTATTTTGTACTTCAAATGAAACCAAGTTTCTGTCAATCGGTTCATTTTAGTACATTTTAGCAACTTGTTCCAATGTCATGTTTTCCCTTGGTTTGATGAAACCCTCAGCAATCCAAAGTTGATATAGTTTTCTTTCATAAATCAAAGAATGCCCCAGGGAGAATGCCAAAATACAAGAAGCAAGGCTTAAGATAGTACGATAGATCATGATAAGTGAGTAAGAGAACTTTTGAAACATTTACGAGCTCATCATTTTCCTTAAACTCGTTGTTAAGATTATCAAGAACTCTTTGCAATTCTGATTTTGTCTTCCCTTTTTTCGACAATAAATTTGCCACAGTAGCAATAACAAGTGGTAACCTTTGACACTTACAATTTTAAGGGATAATTCTTTCAACTCTTGGGGCCAACGCCTCTCAATTTTCAAAACAAAACGCCTTCCTGCAAAATGGTTCCCAAGCAAGTTCTAGAGACCAAGATTTTAGCTCTTGGACATGATCACAAGAGGTCTCTTTAAAAGAATTAGCAACAGTAGTAGAACGAGTTGTGATGATTATCCTACCACCCTTATCACCAACGGGCAAAGCTTATTTTATGGCATCCCAAAACTCAGTTTGCCATACGTTATCAAAAACAATAACGTGCCTCTTCGTCTGCAGATATTTCTTCACATATTGAGTTACTTCTTCAGGCATCTCGAGGTCTTCTTCAGGTCTAACTGAGTTCTCCCCCCAGCTCCTTCTTTTGCTCAGCGAATGATTCTTTTCATGATCTTGACAATCTTCTCTGTGTCATACGTTTGAGATAGAGTGATCCAAGCACGACAAGCAAAGTGTCCTTGGACTGCTTCATCATCAAAGACAGTCTTAGTAAGAGTGGTCTTGCCAATTCCACCTTCTCCAACTAGTGAAATCGCCCAGCGTGTGGATGGTCCTTCAATGATGTAGACTCGATGCCCACAAGTTCCTCTTTCTCAATGTGAAGAGGACGCATTCGAACATCGATGGTGGTGTCAACATTTTTTGTGGCGAGACGTCTGGCTCCGGGATCTCTCAAGCCAAGATATTTACCTCTGTTCATGGTTTCACCCAATGACACTTTGATATCTTGAACCTCAGAAGCTATGTCATAGCGCGGTTTCAAGACTTTCATGCAATGCCTTGTTTTGCGAAGGAAACTGATGAAACTACTTTGATGGCGATGTCGTTCGACAAGATAAAGGTACTCATCAGCCACATCTTCTATGCAATCTGCTTCCTCCCTCAGTTGTTTGAGCCATACTTTCGCAGCTTCCTTTAGTTCTCCTTCCACCAACTTTGCTTCTGCATCTTCAAGAAAAGGCTGGATGATCACCAATTCATGTTGCAGACTCTTCACCTCTTTGCGGACTCCTTTCAAATACTATACGGCTTGGCATGTAATTGATCAGCACTACAAACTTAGCTTCACATTCCATCACAGTCATGTCCCCCTAATCTAAGGTCATTAGCTCTAAGGCCTTGGCTTCTTGATCTTTCCTCGGGAAATACTTTCCATAGAAGAGGTCCACGAACTGTCTCCAGGTCATTGTCTCGGGGTTTTGGAGGCCCTTTGCTTGGTTCCACCAGGGGTTGGCATGTCCATGAATTGAATTGGGTATTCTTCTGGGACACCTATTGTATGCAGATGTTTGACCATTGATTCAAGCCCATACTTTGCATGTTGGGCTCCAGTTTCCCCATTAAAAGTTGAGATTGTTGCCCTATGGAACTCTCAAAAATACATAGTTTCATGTCCCCGCTGTTTGGTCGTTGTTTGCATGATTCACATTGGAAAGCCACAAAAATAGCATCGGAAGTTCTTGGTTCAAACCGGCTTTTTAGTTCCCAGGTACTCTACGCGAGGCATTCTCTCTCCAAAAAAAAGGAGGAATTGTACTATTAGCGATTTCTTGATGTCTTATGTATGCGTAATTCCCAATTCATAAAACATCTACGGCGCTACCACCAAGCTTTGTCACGACTCAAGGACCTGCTGTGATATGGAGGCTTAGTGTGACATGGAGGCTTAGTTTGAAAGATAATTTAAATTTAGTAAAAGAATTAAATTAACTTAATTTTCTTTTTCTTTAATTTTTATATAATATTAAAGTGTGAAAATTTTTCAAAAAAAGTTTCAAACCAAGTCCCTACATTTAAAAAAAGAAAATAAATTGTTACACTGTTTTATTTGAAAAGACGGTTTTGCCCTTGAACATTTTTAAGTTTAAGAAAACGTCATATAATGAAATTTTTAGTAAAAACCACCTTTGGCATATGTTCAGTATCACACAACCCATACAATTATGCATTATAATAGACACAAACCACAGTCCAAGATATTAAATATTACAAACCTAAAGATGAAGTGAGAGGTTTAGATAATATTACATGCCTTTTACTGAAATATAAATAAATTTCCAAAATGTAACTGCACTTCAAATGAGGTTCAGCTCTGCCTTGAAAACAGCTACCGTTTGGCCCTATTATATGTTGTTCTTAATTCCACTTGGAGGGGTTAAAATAATAACGAAAATGAGTAAAATGCCCAGTAGAATTTATTTTGTCAAAGCTTGAATTTAAAATAAGAAATTTTAAATAAACAAAAATTTAGATGTCCTACTAGCATTTGCAAACTTTTTGTATATTATGTCTATTAACATATCGCATAGTAATACTGTTATTTTAAACGAATATAATTGTGTCAAATTTAATTATTAGTATGCCAATTTAAATTTTGTAAAAGTTTGTTCCATAAAAAATTTGTCCCATATTAACCATTTTACTTATTTTTAATTTTTTAGAAAAAATTTTCCGCACCTAATTGACAAAATTACAAAGATACCCTGAGCTTTTATTTATTTACGAAAATACCATTTGGTACTTTTTGCTCAGAGTCTTCGATGGAGAGATTTTCTCCACCCTCCCCCTGACATTTAGTCTTCTACTCAAGAGAAGCATCCTATGCTTCCTCATTTTCTATAAATTTTCTCTTCTTGTCAATTTTCTTCAAATTTTATCTTCTTCTCAATTTTCTTTACTCCTCCCACATTTCCTTTCGACATTTCTTTTTTTTTTTTTTTTCACTGCTTCTTTTTCTTCTCTTCCATTCTTCTTCTTTTCTTCTTCATTTCTTTTTCTTTTATTTCTCCTCACCACGGCTGCCCACAAGCAAGAACACTAAAGAGACCAAACCACCAAACCTTCACGCATTTTCACCAAAAATCACAAAATTGACATTCCACAAACTCATAGATTAAGAAAGCTCGGATATTTTTAAGATCAAACAACACTTTTCAACTAAGTTTTGAGGGCAGATTTCAAAACCCAAACTTTGATTTAAATTATGCTTTAAGTATGAAATTTTTAGAAATTAGTCTATGATGATTATTGACTATTTATGCATAATTTTTTATGCTTAGAAAGATGTTAGAAAACCAAAATTTGGAGAAAAAGGATGAGAAACCATGAATTGGAGTTCTAGAAATTTTTCTAGAACAAAAACGACAATAGTTCCCAAAAAACTACGTTATGTAGCTACATTGTATCGTCTTTACATTGTAGATTGCAATATGTTACTGTAGTAGATGTGGTTTTACTATAGCAGTCCCAATTTTATGGTTAAAATATTTGTGAGTCACACTAATAAATAAATTGACATGATGATTATTTAACATTGATATTGTTAGGATAATTTCTAACTATATACGACATAAGGTTGTCGAGGTATTTGGAGCATATGTGATGATGATGACAAGCTAAAGTTATTAATAGATTAGCTACCAAAGAGGTAGAGATTCTATTACTTAACTTTTGTAAGGTTTTATTTAATTAAAATTGGTTATTGTTTTGTAAGATAAATTATATAGAATTTGTTAAAATTATTATATGAATATCACTTAGAACATAATACTGTGAACCCGTCCTATAATGTTCAGCAAGGTCAAACTGATTTCTTGAAAAGCATGAAATAATACTGACTTTGCATATCGATGAGGATATGAGAGAATGGTGACACGTGAAGAAGGCGCTGGTTACTTCCTTAGGCACGTATGCCCTAAAGGTAAATAAGGGAGGTGACGGTGCTCGTTTAGGTCGAAAGTTTCAGAACACATTGTACGGGAAACATCTTAGTGAGGATCTAGGACTTGATGATCTCTCATCGACAATGCATGGTTCGGTATTTTGAGTTGTCAAAAACCCTTTGAGGAGTATGATAAGTAGAGAGACGTAATTTTAAGCTTCATTGTGGGTGCCGACAACCATTGTTTAAGCATAAATAAGATTATATAAAAACATGGTAAAGTCTATCTGTAGAGCATCCACCAATTATGGACATTATACAATTGTTTTAAAGTAAATAATATTATGTTCAGAAATAAACTAGCCATGCAGTTATTAATATGGTAAATAATAGGGGTATTCTTCGGTTCGGTTACCGTTGGTTTTGGTCGGTTCGATAACCGAACCCCAACTATTGGTTTTTGGAATTGAAAAACTAAAACCGCACCGCATAGCAAAAGTATTCAGTCGGTTAACTGACCGTTCATGGTTGGTTTCCATTTGTTGGTTCGGTTCGGTTTTTAGCACATGGTAATTTAATGGTATACAAGAAGCGTACTGTCAGTTTACAACATTTTATTTTATTTTTTTGTTAAAGAATTGCTAAAATAGTCCAATGTATTTGTGTATTATTTGGGTTCTTTTTGAAATGGTGCTAAAAAATACTATAATGGCGATTAACATTTACAATTTGTCATAGCACTTATGTTGAAATCGTTAAAAATCTTTGAGAATGATATATATTATATTTACTTGAGTTTTTAAATTGTTTTTAATTTTCAAAAAAAAATCCTACAAATCTCATCTTATTAATATTTATTTTTTTGTCCAGTAGTGTATTTTTTTCCAAAAAAAAAAAAAAAAACTAGGTGCAATAGTTTCCAAATTAAAATGATCAATCTTCAGGGAAAAAAAAAATCCTAGTATAAGATGACAATCCAACCATTAGCGTTTAGCTCTATTCTTCTATCGCATCCAATTTCGTTTCAACCTTCAGAAACGATTGTCAAGGAGAAAAGAGGGAGAGAGAGAGAAAAGCAACTCCAAAAACAGTTCGAAATTTTTTTGAGTTTTATGTTGCATTAACCACTCAAATGGCGATTGACATGGTTAGTTTCAAACCGAACCAAAATTTTCAAACCGAAACCCAATGGAACTTGTTTGGTTTCCACGAAACTGATTTTTTTAGTCTCTTGTCAGGTGGTTCTTTAGTCGGTTTTGGTTTTTTTGGTTTTTTTATATAGTCCTAGTAAATAATAAAACTTAAAGGTGAGTAATAGTTTTTTATTAGGTATCTACTCATTTCCTACTATTTTTACCTCTCAGGTAGAGTTTAGTATAATCTATCTGATGAGGAATAGACGACAACACGGCTTGTAATGTATCAGAGTTTCTTTTAGCTTTATATATATTTCTCTTGCTCATGTATGACTCTTAAATTGTAATGTTGGTTGTGATTAATTATCTACTAACTGGGAACTGTATAATGATAATGATGATTGTATTTTAATAATTAATATTACACTGAAACTGGGGATTGGTATTTAAATATCTTCTGTTTGTGTTTAGTTCTAACCATGGGCACTGTTTTAAATGATTTTGAAATGATATTGTAAAATTTATTTGTATCTACTAAATACTACTAATCCTCACTTAGGGACATTACACATATATCTTGCACTTTAATCACCTAAGCATGGAGTGCACTAGTCGGGGTTTAGGGGCACCGTAAGAGTTATATCTTCATAACCCGATTTCTAAGGCTATCTTTTTACATATCTACCATCAAGAATCTAAATCTTATTCTACAATTGTTTTTCCTATAATGTCAAACTATAAGTGTTTACATATGTATACTTTTCTCAAATCATCTACTATGAAAAATCAAATTTTATAAACCAAGTTCCAGTAAAGCACATTTTATGATAAATCATTTATTTTCATGGCCAAAACAATTTAAACAATAATCTATTGATAACTTCTAGCTCATGAAACTGGTTCACCACATACGCTTCGAACACATCCTTAACCTCAAATTCAAGCTCAAAACATTGTTTGATCTTGTAAATTACCAATTTTCTTGTAGTATGTGTTTGTGGGAGGTTGTCTTTTTGTGATTTTTGGTGAAAAATGGCAATATTTTGGCTCTTTGGATACTTTGTTTTCCCTTGTTTTTGGCTGACATGGGAGGAGTGTAACACCCGTTGATTTTCATGTAACGGATTATATCAATTAGTGATGACAAAGTAATTTCCTTATTGATTTATGATATTATTGTCACTGACTATTTTATTTTAAGTGCTATGACAGGTCACGATCACATGGAATTGATATGCTCAAAGTGTTTTTGTTATTTATCTTTATGTTTAATTATAATTTTTATAATAAATTAATGTTTTGTTAAACTTTAGTGTGTAGGGAAGTTCGGCAGGCCGAAATGGCCCTCAAGAATTGACTGGCTGATAGAATATCAACAGCAGGCTGGACTTCACGGATTCCACAGGCCGATGACAGTTGACGAGCAGTCAGCAAAAATCTCCTAAAATTTATGTCAAGGATGATTATGTGATTGGATAATGATTGTTGATTGATTGGCATATTTTTTGGATTAATTTCGTCATTTAAGGAAATGAAATGTTTGACTTTTGAATGATTGAATTTAATTGATAAGGTTTCCTATTTTTTTTTTAAAGTTGATATATGGTAAGCAGTAGCTAATTTGTTGATTTTTTCTCTGATTTCCCTCTAATCCCACGTGTAAATTGTCTGTAATTAGTTAGAATTTCTGTTAAAAAACAAAAAAGAGAGATAAGTCTCCTCTTGTACGTCATTCTCATTTTCACGTTAACGCTCCCTCTCTTTCTCACGTTTTCTCTCTCTCACCCTCTCTCTTCTTCACGTTTCTTTCACCTTCTTCTCTCCCTTATTTTCCTAAGAATATTTGAAAGAAAAAATTATTTTTCGTTGGAATAAATTCAAAGAGGATTTAAAAGAATTCATTCTAAGGTAAGAACTTCTTTTTTTCGGTATTTTTGAAACACATCGTTATTCCGACTGCCATATCTTTGTCTACAAATTTCTGTTTGTCTTGAAATTTTAACATGTTATTCATGTATGTATTATGTGATATTCCTCCAAAGTTCAAGCTTATTGGTTTTTTCTATGATAAGTTATGAATTTTTTCCTCTCCGCCACTCATAAAAATTATTGCTAATTGTTTATGTGCACATAAATGTAGCCTTTGTTTATAGAGTAAATGAATGATTTTCTCACGAAATTTCATATGTATATGTTGAATTTTATAAAGAGGAAAGTCTCGTGATAATATGATGAATATTTTATGTGTTATAAAATTTTTATGGGAGCTAGGTTTTTAAACTATTTTAACGGTAAATTGTCGAACTTTATGTTGTAATGTTTTTGTATGATTTAAAGAATTTATTTGATGATGAAATATTTTTGTGGTACTATATTTTTGGTGTTTGTATATTAATAAGTTGCCATTAAAGGATTGGTAATCATTATGTTAAATTTGTGTGTGATAGATAAATTACTAGTAGTTGCCATATTTTATTTTATAGAGGTTTGTGCACAATATTTTGTACTATTGTATAAAATGACTATTAATATTTTATCATGTATATATGTTCATGTGTGAATGTAAATTATATTATATGAGCGTGTGTATTTGGTATAGTTGCCATGAGAGTTGAATAGCAAGTGATACATTATTGATGTTATATTTTTATGTAATGTGCACTATATGAATATGTGTAAATTGCAATGTTGGTGGCCATGTATGACTTTGAGAAATGAATGTATTGGGCTGGTTTGAATTTTATTAAAAGGTGATTTTTGGCTATATTGTAATTTTATGTGTCTATTATATGTAGTATTTTTATGAAAATATTTTAGGATATAGATAATTTATTATGTGAATGAAAGTTAGAATTGTTCACTGTTTTGCTAATGGCTGGCAAATTTTATGAGTATGATTGTATGATTTGTTTGAAACATCAAATGGAATTTTTATGACTAATGAAAAATCATGGTTTT